>PVHT021183640.1:1590603-1715621 GCA_004024745.2 Catagonus wagneri
TTAACATATTTTTTAGGATACAAACAAATGGGCCAACTTAGAATTTATAACAGCAACACTGGATGCTAGAAGGCACAGGAGCAATGCATGAAAATTCAGTTGGAAAACAATTTCCAACCTGCAATTCCATACACAGCTAACCTACAATTATGAATTACTCTAGAATAAAGGCATTTTCATTAATTCAAGGTTCAGATGCAAGTGACAGAAAACCCAAAACAATAATTACAATATTCTTTCTCACATAAAAATCCAGGTCACTAGAGTGGCTCTGTTCCGTGAAATTCTCAGCAACTCGGGTTCATTCCAGCCCTCCCTCTGCCATGCCCAGAGTGTAGGCCTCATCCTCCTGGTTCAGGGTGGTAGTACCAGACACCAGATGGAGGAAGGGATGATGAAGAAGGAGCAAGGGGCATTTGCCACCTGTGTCTTTAGGAAGATTCTCAGAAGCTGACAAATAACACTTCTGCTTGCATCCCATTGGTGAGAGTTTGGCCACATGGCCACACATAGCTGAAAGGGAGGCTGGAACATATAGAAATAAAGACTTGATTTTGGATGGTCTTGTGTCTAGCTAAAGAATTTGTTGGAGTTCCCTGGTGGCTTAGTGGGTTAAGGATCTGGCATTGTCACCGCTGTGGCTCAGGTCACTGCCATGGCACGGGTTTGATCCCTGGCCTGGGAGCTTTCCCATGCTGTGGGTGTGACCAAAAAAAACCCCTTCCTGTGGAAAAAATAGAAGATGGACGTGTGCAGAATAAGTAGCAGTCTCTGATACATAGTCTTGAATATTTTCTGAGCACTCTTTTTCAGATGCTCCTGGTAGAATATATAGTTGTCCCTCAGTATTTGCAGGAGCTTGGTTTTAGAACTTCCACCCCTTACCAAAATCCATGATGCCCACCCAATCCCTTACATGAAGTGGTAATTTAGAGTACAAGTGGCCCTCTGTCCGTGGGTTCTCGTGGAGGGCAGCTGTACTACCAAAGTGAAGGGATGAAACAAGAAATAGGAAAACTTTGGATTCTTGAAAAAGGGTATCCAATAGGAGTTCCCATCGTGACTCAGTGGTTAACGAATTCGACTAGGAACCATGAGGTTGCGGGTTCGATCCCTGGCCTCACTCAGTGGGTTAAGGATCCGGCGTTGCCATGAGCTGTGGTGTAGGTTGCAGATGCAGCTCGGATCCCGCGTTGCTGTGGCTGTGGCGAAGGCCAGCAGCTACAGCTACTGTTAGACCCCTAGCCTGGGAACCTCCACATGCTGCGGGTGCGGCCCTAGATAAGGCAAAAACAAAAAAAAGGGTATCCAATACCAGAAGGATAAAAAGACTCCCTGGTTATTGGTGAAAGGAGATTTCAAGATGACAGCTGAGCTATGGGCCTAGATGGCAAGCCAGCCCAGAGCAGAAAAGGTCAGAAGGTTCTAGGAGGGGTTTCTTTAAGGAGATGAAACTGACAGAAGACCTCATAATTTACCTTCACCGGGCGGGCACAGCAGCATGCATTTCCCTCTGTGACAGTCGACTCCATATGTTTGAACATAATGAAAAGACATTTAGGTATCAGGGGTTTAATTAGGAATAAATACCTAGAAAACTAGACAAACAAAAAGACAACTCAGTTTTTTAAAATTCAACTTCAAAAATTTTAATTTATAATATCGTGTTAGTTTCAAGTGTAGGACAAAGTGATTCAGATACATGAATATATTTATATATATTCAGATATACACTATATATATATATGCATATATATTATTTTTCAGATTCTTTTCCCTTATAGATTATTACCAAATATTGAGTATAATTCCCTGGGCTATACAATAGGTTCTTGTTGATTATCTTTTTTGTATACCATAGAGTGTATATGTTAACAACAAACTCTTAATTTGTCCCTCTCTCCCCCTTTCTTCTTTGGTAACGTAAGTTTGTTTTCTATGTCTGTGGGTCTAATTTCTGGTTTATATGTAAGTTCACTTGTATCTTTTTTAATATTTCACATATAAGCAATATCATTTGTTATTTGTTATTTGTCTTTGCCTGGCTTACTTCACTTAGTATGATAATCTCTAGGTTCATCCATATTGCTTCAAATAGCATTATTTCATTCTTTTTATGGGTGAATAATATTCCATTATTCCATTGTATGTATGACATCATCTTTTGTTTTTTTCTTTTTAGGGTCGCACCCACAGCATATGGAAGTTCCCAGGCTCGGGGTCTAATTGGAGCTACAGCTCCCGGCCTACACCACAGCCACAGCAATGCCAGATCCAAGCCGCATTTGCAGTCTACACTGCAGTTTACGGCAACACCAATCCTTAACCCACTAAGTGAGGCCAGGGATTGAACCCACAACCTCATGGTTCCTAGTTGGATTTGTTTCCGCTTAGCCACGATGGGAACTCCTGAGCCACATCTTCTTTATCCATTCATTTCTTGATGGACATTTAGATCACTTCCATGTCTTCTTGCCTATTGTGAATAGTGCTGCAACGAACATGCAGGTACATGTATCTTTTTGAATTATGGTTTTAGATGGGCAATTATTAATGCCAAGGAAAACATGTGGAAAAGTGATAACATTGTATCATATGGCTCAGTTGTGAATAGCATTTACATAGTTATAAAAATATAATCCTAAATATCTTTCTAATTAAAATCACTAACATATGTGGAAGGTGGCACGGGATGTGTGTGTGTGTGTGCAAGAAAGAGAGGGAGAGGCTGGGAAAGGAGAGAGCTGGATCTCATCTCATTGTCCTCAGTGGTAAGTCAATAGATAATGGCTAAACTGGAAAAATTAAGAATTCAAAATATTACTGGCGTTCCTGTAGTGGCGCATCAGGATTGGTGGCGTCTTCTGTGGCATAAACAGGTTCCATCTTTGGCCAGTGCAGTGGGTTAAGGATTTGGCATTGCGATAGCTGCCGTGCGGGTCACGACTGTGGCTCAGATCTGATCCCTGGCCTGGGAACTACATAGGCTGTGGGGTAGCCAAAAAAGAAAAATATATATATATAATCATATATATATATATAATCAAATATGGAGATTAATGCCAAATGCCAAAATAATGGTCTATAAGAACTGAAAGAGGGCTTGCTTTTGAGGAGCTGGAGATGAAGAAGTGTTAAAAGGTGTCTTCTATTTTTTTTTTTCTGTATTTAACTCTTTAAATTATGTACACACCAAACTCTACTAAACATAAAACATAAATTTTTGAAAAGGTAATAAGATTCTCTTTTTTGAGTTCTTCAGGTGAGAAATGTGGAATCAGATAGTAGGAGACAAACACTAGTAGAAGTGGTGGACAGTGGCTAAGCCGCATAAACAATCTGTGATAAAAGAAAATCCGTAAAATCTTATTCCCAGAGTTTCCTGACTTCAAACTTCCTTAGGTTTCAGTTTATGTGAAGCCTGACGCTACTCTAGCCTCAGATTTATGGGACTTGGTCTCTCTCGTCAACTTCTTCCCTTTTTTGAGCTTTGTTGAGTGGACTTTTGTTTCTTGCAGTGAAAAAAAGCCCTGTTAGCAAGCTATTGCATATAGAATAGATAAACAGCAAGGCCCTACTGTGTAGCACAGGGAACTGTATTCGATATCCTGTGATAAATCATAATAGAAAAAGAACATGAAACTAATGTATATATGTATATATATGTATAACTGAATCACTTTGCTGTACAGCAGAAATTAACACAACATTGTAAATTAGCTGTACTTCAATAAAGAAAAGAAAAGAAAAAAGCCCTGCTATGGAGTTCCCATCGTGGCGCAGCGGTTAATGAATCAGACGAGGAACCACGAGATTGCGGGTTCGATCCCTGGCCTTGCTCAGTGGGTTAAGGATCCGGCATTGCCGTGAGCTGTGGTATAGGTTGCAGATGTGGCTCGGATATGGCACTGTGGCATAGGCCAGCAGCTACAGCTCCGATTGAACCCCTAGCCTGGGAACCTCCATATGCCGCGGGTGCGGCCATTAAAAAAAAAAAAAGCCCTGCTAAAATTGAGATGTGTGCTTCTTCCAAAACTCCTAAAGTTGAGAATATAAGGTGTAACAACTTGTCCTTCAAGTTCTCCCCCTCGCCTTCATTTTGCAGTAGACATTACGTTATGACCTCCTAAGAACTTCACTGATGTGGCAGGTCCTTATATTTCTCCAAACTTTACCTCACACCCCATTACATTCATGTCTCAGCAAGACAACAAAGATGCTTGCTACTTCCTAATGTCCAAGGCAGATCAGCATGATATTATCAGTATAGCGGATTAAGGCGACATTCATGGAGGAGTAAATTAGTGTGATCGGGCATCTCTGTTTGCCGGAGACCCAGGGGTTTCCTGGGATGCAGAACTTTCAGATGGTCCTGAGCAAATGCAATAGTTGGTTATCCTTGGCAAAGTAAACTAGGTCCCTTTGGAGGTATGCTATTGTTATACCTGTCAGCTAAAGGTAAATAGCTTCTGCTGTTAGGGGTGAAGAGATCAGAAAGAAAGCTTTTATCCGAGTTCCCATTGTGGCTCAGTGGTAACAATCTGACTAGTATCCATGAGCGTGTGGATTTGATCCCTGGCCCTGCTCAGTGGGTTAAGGATCTGGTGTTGCTGTGAACTGTGATGTAGTACTCAGAAGTGTCTGGGATCTGGTGTTGCTGTGGCTGTGGTGTAGGCCAGCAGCTGTAGCTCCGTTTTGGACCCCTAGCCTGGGAACTTCCATATGCTGCAGGTGCAGCCCTAAAAAAAAACCCCAAAAAACAAAAACTTAATCATATATTAAGTACCGACCTAATTAAGCTTGAGGTAACCCTCTGTTATTTTTCAGGTACTGTCTTTGGTACCAGCCAGCCTGGAGAATGGAATTATGCTTTAGGAGCCTTCCTCCAAGGTTCCCAAGCTCTAGGTCAATAACTGATTGAGGGATGGTTACAGCCAGAGGGCATGTGACTGGGTAGTGTGCTGGCTTAGGTTACTTCTTTGTTTGTTAAACTAAGGAATTATTTTTCTGTACAAATCAAGCAGAACCCAGACCTGCCCATCTGTTCTGTTGTTGCCAAGCCCTCAAGCAGAAGCCAAAACCTCAGCTCAGTGTGTTAGGCCATTTCTTGCTCCAAAAGTACCACACCTACTTGGCTTTTGCTTTTTTGTGGCCAAAGCTAGGGGTGATATTCAAAATATTTAGCAGTTGGTTACCGCATGGCCACCAGCCAATTAGAATAGACACTGACTTTAGCACTGAGATTCCTGAAGGCCAACAGCTGTGCTAGATGTTAACCCTTTGGTTGCAGCAAGAGGGAGGTCTGGCGGCCTGGAGGCAGATGGTGGTGGTTGGGCATCAGGGGACTCTAGGCAGCAATTTACCAGCCAATAGAAAAGCATTTCAGTCCTTGAACAACCGGTGTGGCCAGAAGCAGGTCAGCCTGAACAGCTTGATCAGAGACTTGCTTTTAACACCTGCCTCCCCTGAGTCTAGCTAACCATCTAGTATCCTCCTGTCCCAAAGTTGTCAGTGATTTCATTGTGGTCAACCACCCTTCCTCCACATTCTTGGCTGGGACAGCAGTTCTGATGCCCTGCCTGGCCCCCCGCCAAAGAGGTTTTACTAAGTTAGTTTTTCATCAGTGGTGAATTTTCTGAGAAAGATGAGGTGTGTGTGTTGGGGGAAGGGAGTAACCATCAGCAGGTCATTGGTGACATACTGTCATTCCTTCTCCTTCAGTCTTGGGTTTTTTGTTTTTTGTTTTTTTTTTTCCATTTAGGATGATGTGCCAGGAGCCATCAGGCTCTTCAGTGTCAGCTCGACAAAGTATAATCAGCCAAACCGTGTGCAGGAAAAGAAGGAAAACGGGGGTGGGGAGGAGGGAACAGAGACAGAGAGAAATAAAGGGAGGAAGGAGGGAGAAAGGGAATGAAGTAATCGTCTAGCCTCGTTCGTTTATTCCATCTTCCTTGATTGTGAGCCCATGGAATTCAAGTCCACATAGTCACTCCTGCAGCAACTCCCTAGAAAATTTCTGAGCTCATTTTGCCTCTAATTCCTCTTTTCCCTGCTCAGATTTTGCACACCATCCTTGGTTTCACAGTTATTTCCAAACTCCTATGACCAGATGTTCTTCATTACGAGGTGACTCATCACATTTGCTTGGCAATCGTGGTGAATGCGGTAGAAATTATTTGGAGGGGCCCAGGAGACTGGGGAGTTCCATCCCCTCAAGATATTGCCATTCCAGCTGCCAGGATTTCAGTCTTTGATAATCAAGACATTAATTTTAGCCATAGAAACCCAGCACAGTTGTGAACTTAACAAATGCTGTACTTTGGCAATTTACAGAGCCTTTTTTTATTATAAAATATTTGGCAGGAGAGTTTCACGACAACACATTTGAAAATGTACAAAGAATACATGTTACACGTATTATCTATGATGTATAAAAATAAAGACAAACTGCCACTGAAGTTGAAAAACAGAATATGATCAATATTCACTTTAGGGAGACTATGATAAAAAAAAATCACTGAAATTTAATTTTCAGGGATTTCCAACCACTGGCTAGTACTAAAATGGTTTCTTGTTTCAGGGCCATTGAGGAGCCTTGAATATTATTTTCTGATTTTATCCAGGTACTCTGGGACTAAAGTTTTTTCCTTCTTGATTCAAATCACTTAATGATGTGAAGTGTCCCTGCAGTATTTATATTCCTTATTCCCTTAGAATGTCTCAAGCAGTGGTTCTCAAACTTTGATGCACTTGAGGTTCATTTGGGGAGATCTGAAAAATCCTGATGGCGCAGCCCTGCCCCAGAGTATCTGTGGATGCAACCTAGGCACCCATGCTTTTTAAAGTACTTTAGGTAATCTAATGTGTCCTAAAGAACAGCAGTAAAGTCGACCAATACTTTACTTTCAATGGACATAGTATCTGAATATAAAAACTTCATTAACTATTTGATTAATCCATGGTCTTTTACCTGCCTATTCAGGGATATAGAAATCATGTCTGCCTTTCTCTACTGTATTGTTACAGAAGGTTCTATACCTCTTCTCAGAGTCTGTTGCTTGCAGCTCCACTCCTGGAATAAATTTCTATGTTTTTTAGGGTAGTTTGCAAGAAATAGGGCTAATTCTGAAAATTTTAGGAAAAAAATGATTAGGTATACTGTAAGGATACAAGTGGGCTGGAACTGGGAATCTACTTAGAATCTGAGGTTAGACTGGGCACTGGTTCCTGTCTCTTCTGTCTCTCAATAGACCTGTAACAGGAGATTGAATTAAAAAACAGAACAAACTACACGCAAAGAACCCGGGTGCGCATGTCCTCACTGGTGAATTCTACCAATATGAAAAAGAGAATTAATACCAATTATTCACAGAGTCTTCAAAAAAAAAAAGGATAGGGAATACTTTCCGAGTCATTTTATGAGACCAGTATTATCCCGATACCAAAACCAGGCAAAGACATCAAAGAGAAAACTATAGACCAATATGAATATGGACACAAGAATCATCAGCAAAATATGAGCAAACTGAATCCAGAAACATCTAAAAAAGATTAACAACTGGCTAAGTGGGATTTATTTCTGTAATGCTAGATCAGTTTAACATCCCAAAGTCAATTAAGGTAATACACCATATCAGCAGGATAAAAAGAAGAAACCATATGATCATCTCAATAGATGCAGGAAAAGCATTTGATAAAATCCAACACCCTTTCATGATAAAAATGCTAAACAAATTAGGATTGAAGGGAACTTCCTTCTCCAATCTGATAAAGGAAATCTGCAAAAAAGAAGTACAGCTAGGATTACACTTAATAGTGAAAGACTGAGTGCTTCCCCCTAATATCAGAAATAAGACAAGGATTGTGGAGTTCCCATCGTGGCGCAGCAGAAACAAATCTGACTAGGAACCATGAGGTTGCGGGTTCGATCCCTGGCCTTGCTCAGTGGGTTAAGGATCCGGCATCGCTGTGAGCTGTGGTGTAGGTTGCAGACGTGGCTCGGATCCCATGTTGCTGTGGCTGTGAGGAAGGCCAGCAGCTACAGCTCCTGTTAGACCCCTAGCCTGGGAACCTCCACATGCCGTGGGTGCGGCCCTAGATAAGGCAAAAAAAAAAAAAAAAAAAGAACTAATAAATGATTTCAGCAAGGTTGCAGGATACAAGACCAACAGACAAAAATCAGTTGTATTCCTGTGCACTAGCAATGAACAGTCTCAAAGTGAAATTAAGAAAACTCAATTTGCAATAACATCAAAAAGAATAAAATACTGAGGAATAAATTTAACAAAAGAGGTGTAATATAAATTTGAGTATACGTTTTACAGTATACTCAAATTTATACAACGTTATTGAAAGAAATTTTTAAACAATGAAGTAAGTGTTTTGGAAAGACATTCTTTATTCATGGGTTAGAAGACATATTAAGATAGCAATACTTCCCAAATCGATCTACAGATTCAGTGCAATCCCTATCAAAATTCCAGGTGGCTTCTTTGCAGAATTGGACAACCTGCTTCTAAAATTCATATGGAAATTCAAGGGACTCAGAAGAGCCAAAACAATCATGGAAAGGAAGACCAAAGTGGGAAGACTCACACTTTCTAATTTCAAAATTTATGACAAAGCTACAGAAAGCAATTCAGTGTGGTACTAACATAAGGGTTAGACATATAGTTCAATGGAATAGAATTGAAAGTCCAAAACTAAGCCCTATACTTATGGTAATTTGATTTTTGACAAAGGTGCCAAGAAAATTATATGGGGAAAGAATAATCTTTTCAACAAACACTAATGGGACAACTGGATAACTACAGGCAAAATGAACCAAAGACCTAATTGTAAAAGCTAAAACTACAAAACTCATAGAAAAAAACAGAGACCTAAATCTTTGTGACCTTGTACTTGGCAAAGATTTTGTAGATATGACTCTGCAAGCATAAACAACCAAAGAAAAAAAAAATAGACTTCATCAAAATTAAAAAGATTGTGTTTTGGGAGTTCCTGTCGTGGTTCATTGGAAGCAAATCTGAGTAGTATCCATGAGGATGCAGGTTTGACCCCTGGCACAGCTGTGGCTGTGGCGTAAGCCAGCGGCTACAGCTCTGATTCGACCCCTCGCCTGGGAACCTCCATGTGCCACGGGAGCGGCCCTAAAAAGACAAGAAAAAAAGAAGAAGAAGAAGAAAAGTTTGTGTTTCAGAGGACATCATCAAAAAGCAAAAGGACAAACAGAAGAGAATGAGAAAATATTTTTGCAAAATATATGTTTTGCAGAGTATAAAAGATTTATATCTAGAATAAAGAACTATTACAATTCAATATTAGTAAGACAAATAAGCTAAGTAAAAATGGGCAAAGGATCTGAAAAGACATTTCTTTAAAGATGTACAAATAGCCAATAAGAGCACAAATAGATGCGCAACATCATTAGTCATTAGGGAAATGCAAATTAAAACTGCAAATCAGTGAGATACTCCTGTATACCCAGGATGGCTATAGTGAAAAAGGGGAGGCAGAGAAATTGGACTCTCTTATACTGTTGATGGGAATGTAAAATGGTGCAGCTGCTTTGGAAAATAGTCTGGCAGGTACTCAAAGAGTTAGGACTCAGCAATTCAACTTCTAGGTATAGACGCCTAAGAGTGGAAAACATGTCCGCACAAAACTCGTACACAAATATTCGTAGCAGCATTATAAATAACAGCCAAAAGCTGAAAATCCAAATGTGCATCAGCTGTTGCATGGAGAAACGAAATGTGGTATAGCCATGAAATATTATGTGACAATAAAAAAGGAGTGAAGTTCTGATTCATGCTACATCATGAATGACTCTTGAAAACGCTATGCTAAGTAAAGAAAGCCAGATACAATGAAGACCACCAATCGTATGATTTAATTTAGATGACATGTCAGAATAGACAGGTCTATAGAGACAGAAAGTAACTTAGGGCTTGTGTAGGACTGGGAAGGGGTGGGGGCATTGAGGGATGACAGATAAAGGGTATGGGATTGTAAAGATGTTCTAAAACTGATTGTGGTGTTTGGTGCACAAGTTTGGGAGGACACCAAAACCCACAAAAGTAAATAGACGCAGCTTGCTTTTCTTTAGCAGTTGGGAGCTGCGTAGCTGGAAGCTGTCATGGAGGATTTACAGCCTGCCCTGGACAAGAGGCTGAGGTGGGGGAGGCTGAGCTAGGGCAGCGGTAAGGGACGTCCTGAAATCTTGGGGTGATTTTACTGCGCCCGGGGGCTAAGGAAAGGGAACGGTCCAATAAGGATCTTCACTTTCTGTGTTCAAATTAGTTACCAAGTCCTGCTGGTTTCTAACAGCCCTCTCTGTTGCCTTTCTCTCCCCTGCAATAGACTGTATGTTGTGTCCCCCCCAAATTCATACATTGAAATATTAACTCCCAATGTGACAGAACTTGGAGACGGGACTCTGAGAAGTGGACCCTTTTGGCAGAATCCTCACAAATGTGATAGTGCCTTATAAGAGAGACCCCACAGAGAAGACAGCTGTCTGTGAACCAGGGAGCGGGCCCTCACCTGACCCAGAATCTTCCAGCACCTTGATCTTGGACTTCCAGTCTCCTGAAGTATGAGAAAGCCATGTCTGTAGTTCATAAGCCTTAATCTATGGGATTCCATTATAAGGACAGACTTAAGACACCCCTCATTCAATACATCTTCTAAACCACCACCCTAGTTTCCTTCCTAAAGCATGGAACTTTATTGTATCACTTTATCAAAATCTCTCAAGTAATCTGCACCCGTTTTTTCTAACGCAGCCTCCCCTCCCCACCGTGCATGAGAGCGCAGGTGCACACAGCTTTCATTAGGTGTCTTTGATCTTGCCACATCCCTCTTTCGCTCACCCTGTTCCCTCGAGTAGGAATGTCCTTCTGCTTCCACATCTACAGCAAGGATTGAAATTCTCTCCATTCTTCGAGGCCTGATTACAGTTCCATCACCGTCGTGTAACCTCCCCCCCTCTTTTTTTCATTTTCCTTCTGGCTCTTGGAGCACGCACTCTGGTAGAGGAGATAGAAAGACAATTGAAAGCTATGCTACAAGGTGAGAAGACTCTGGCTGTGTGCACAGCGTCCTGGGAAGACAGGGGAGGAGGGCAGAAACTGTTCAGTCATTTGAAGGGCTGAAAATTTCACACTCAAGTTGACTTCCCTGCCCAAGGGCTGGAAACTCGGTGAGGAGATGATTTAATCCTAATGGATACCTAACCACTAATCTGCTCTTTTTTTTTTTTTTTTTTGTCTTTTTGCCTTATCTAGGGCCGTACCCGCAGTTTATGGAGGTTCCCAGGCTAGGGGTCTAACTGGAGCTGTAGCCGCCAGCCTGCACCACAGCCACAGCAAAGTGGGATCCGAGCCGCATCTGCAACCTACACCACAGCTCACGGCAACGCCGGATCCTTAACCCATTGAGCAAGGCCAGGGATCCAACCCACAACCTCATGGTTCCTAGTCGGATTCGTTAACCACTGTGCCACGATGGGAACTCCTTATATTTAAGTCTTTAAGCCATTTTTGAGTTTATTTTTGTGCATGGTGTGAAGGTGTGTTCTAGTTTCATTGATTTACATGCAACTGTCTAGTTTTCCTGGCACCACTTGATGGAAAGACTGTCTTTTTCATATTTTATATTCTTACTTCCTTTGTTGAAGATTGTCTGTAAGTGTCTGGTATTTCTCACAGTTCTGAACCAGGGATTTTGGAAGAGAAGGCAGGAAGAGAGCTGAAAAGGGCCAGATCATGAGGGCTGTGAATGCTGTGTTGATGGATTTGAAATTGCTGCTTAGAGGAGCGAGAGCTACTCAAGGATTTTATGAGAAGTTTGGATGCATGTGAGTGATGTTATGGAGACAGAATCTAAACCCATAGATGCCAGCCTACACCACAGCCACAGCAACGCAGGATCAGAGCCACATATGCAACCTACACCACAGCTCATGGCAATGCCAGATCCTTAACCCACCAGGCAAGGCCAGAGATCGAGCCCTCATCCTCATGGATACTAGTCATATTCATTTCCACTAGGCCGCAGCAGGAGCTCCATAACATCCAGGTTTTTGATGTCCTTCACTAGAATAACACCAGAGGAGCAGCAGCTTTGGAAAAGAGGCACACAGTTTGGGCATGTTGAGTTTACCATGTCTCTAGAACATGTATGTTATATCTTAAGCTCTGCAGCACTGTACTAATATCTCACCCTAAACCTTAAAATGTCCTAAGCAAGCCTGAAGGGTTTGCTAGGGGAGTGTTGAGGGCATTTGGAGGAAAGGTCAAACAGCCTGGACCACTGCATCCAAGTTCCTTGAACCCATTCTGAGAAGCCAGAGAAGGTCTCCCTGCTCTAGTCAGGGTGGCTAGATTCTCTGCTACTATCCAAGCAATAGCTGAATATCCTGTGAGTGCCCCCGCGGTGCCAAGCCCTGTGTCAGTCACGCTGTGGGGGTCCCCACGGACTAGTAGGGACTATACAGAGAAATACGTACTTAAATATGTATATAGGTGTAACTGAGTCACTTTGCTGTATAGTAGAAATTGGTACAGCATTGTAAGTCAGCTGTACTTTAATTTTTAAAAATTATGTAATTCGGAATGGCCGTGGTAGTCCTAAAATATGTCCACATATTCTATGACGCTTCTCCCTCCAAAAAGTAGAATCAAATTCCCCTCCCCTTGAATGTTTGCTAGACTTAGGGACTCACTCCCAGCAAATAGAATGTGATGGAAAGATAGTGTGTGACTTCTGAGGCTGGGTCGTAAAAGACTTTGTGCTTCCACCTTGCTGTCTCTTGGACTGCCTATTCCGGGGGAAGCCAGCTGCCATATCTTGGGGCCATCCAGGCAGCCTGCAGAAAGGCCCAGACAGGGAGGATCTGAGCCCTCTGACAGTAGCCCGCACCAACTCGCCAGCCATGGGCATGGCCCATCTGGGAAACGAATTCTCCAGCTTCAGTCAAGCCTGTAGGTGACTCAGCCTTCCAGCCTACCAGTCTTCCAGCTGAGGCCCCAAACTCTGTGGAACAGGGACAAGCTGTGTCTTGAATTCCAGACCCACAGACACCGAGATAATCAATTATAATAGTTTTAAGCAACTGTTTTAAGGTAATTTGTTTTGTAACAATAGCTAGTACAGTGGTGGCAGGTGAACACCGAGCACTAAGGGAACACAAAAATGGGTAGTTGGCTCAACGAGAGAGGTCAAGGAGGCTTTCTGATGGAAAGGAAACTTGCACTGAGTCTTGGAGGGTGCATAAGAATTGTCCATAAAGATTGAAGGATATTCTAGGCATAGCGGGACAGCACAGGTAAAGGCCAGGGAGGCTTAAAAGAGCAGAGATTATGGGAATGAGCTACATATATAACTTAGCCCTTTTGAAGAGGATCCCAAATGAATGGGCTTTATACCCGATTCTGCTCTAGAATAACTGTATTTGTTGCATGTTTCCTGTTAGCAACTATACATAGCATATGATGGGGAGTCTGACCTTTTTAATCTCTTGACCTTTCATAAAAAGAAATTCTGAAGTTCAAGAGTCTTAGACTCCACACAGCTCAACATTTTTTTTTTCAACCATTGGAATACTGCATTTTCTAAAAAGAGATTTCCAACCTTAGATAGGTATCATAATCATGTGGGAACTTGGAAAAAAAGATTTTTGGGACTCAACTCAGAGCTATTAAATCTTATCTGGGTGAGGCTCAGGATTTAATTTTTCTAGATGAGAACAAAAGACACAGGGGGCAGAGCTGAGACCTGAACCCTAACTTTGTCATTCTATTTGTGGTCTTACTGCCTTATTCCTCTGCTGTCTACCAGACTTTCTTCCCTCCTCAGCATCACAGCCAGGCCCAGCTGTGTGATGGTTAAATACCGTGTAAGCTGCAGAGGTTTAGCCCACAACATAGATCCTGATCTTTACATTCCACCTCTCCACAATCCATGACAAAAAGAGAATTTGATGTACTCTTAAAATTTTATGTCACTTACTTAAAATGTTTTTGTCCTAGCTTTTACTCTTTTTCTCAACCACATACATTTAAAAAGTTGAGATGTAATTCATATACCACAAAATTCACCGTCTTGAAATGTCCAGTTCAGTAGTTTCTAATATATTCACATAAATGGAATCATACAATATGTAATCTTTAGTGTCTGGCTTTTTTCACTTAGCATAGTGTTTTCAAGGTTCATCCATGTTATTCGTATCAGTACTTTATTTTTACGGCTGAATAATATTCCACTGTATAGATATATCAAACTTGCTTATCTGCCCATCTGCTGATGAACATTTGAATTGTTTCTACTTTTTGGCTATTATGAATAACACTGCTATGAACATTCATGTATTCATTTTCATGAGGACACATGTTTACAATTCTCTTGAGTATATGCCTGGGAATGGAATTGCTGGATAATATGATTGCTTCTGTTTAATAAACTGTTCTTCATAATCACATATATTTTTACACTAAGGAAATAATTTTTTTTTTCTTTTTCTTTTTAGGGCCACACCCACAGCATATGGAGGTTCCCAGGCTAGGGGCTGAATCGGAGCTACAGCTGCCAGCCTTCAGCACAGCCACAGCAATGCAGAGTCCAAGCTGCATCTGCGACCTACACCACAGCTCACGGCAACGCCGGATCCTTAACCCACTGAGCGAGGCCAGGGATCGAACCCACAACCTCATGGTTCTTAGTCGGATTCGTTAACCACTGAGTCACAATGGGAACTCCTAAAATTTTCTTTTGAGGAGCTCCCGCTGTGGTGCAATGGGATTGGCAGTGCCTTGGGAGTTCTAGGACACAGGTTTGTTCCCCAGCCACACAGTGGGTAAGGATCCAGCATTGCCACAGCAGAGGCTTAGTTTGGGGCCATGGCTTGGATCTGATCCTTGGCTCCAGAGCTCCATATGCCCCAGGGCGGCCCCCCAATTTTTTTCTTTTAAGATATAAACACTCATGGATAAAGAAGATTAGAAGGAGAAAATGATAACAAAATGTTTTGAAGTTGAAAAGCAGATGGACCATGGCAAGTGACTCACAGCAGACCAAAGAAGGCTAAGACCTAACCTAGCCCTGGGGGAGCTCCGTAGAAAGCTGACTGGTGTCACAGAACCCCAGAAAGGCTCAGATGTCAGAGATATCAAGTGACTCTGAAAGTGAGAGTGAAATGGAGTTGAACAAGGATATCAGGCAAAAGTTTATAAAGAATGTGTACACCCATGTTCATAGCAGTATTATGCACAAGAGCCATTAGGTGGAAGCAACCCAAATATCCATTGGCAGATAACAGATAAACAAAATGTGGTACTTATATACAATGGAATATTTTTAGCTTTAAAAAGGAAGGAAATTCTGACACGTGCTACAACATGGACAAATCTTGAGGACATTATGCTCAGTGAAACACACCAGTCACAAAAGGAAAAATACTGTATGATTCTACTCAGATGAGGTACCTAAGAATCTCAGATAGAGATGGAAAGTAGAATGGTGGTTGTCAGGGGCTAGGGGAGAGGGAATGGGGAGTTTAATGGGAACAGAGTTGTCGTTTTGCAAGATGAAAAAGAGTTCTGGAGACCGGTGAATATGCTTCATACTGCTGAAGAAATTGTAGGATGGTTAAGATGATAAGTTTTATGTTAAGTGTATTTTACCACAGTTAAAATAAAATTGATAGGAGTTCCCATCGTGGCACAGTGGAAATGAATCCGACTAGGAACCATGAGGTTGTGGGTTCGATCCCTGGCCACGGATTAAGGATCCGATGTTGCCGTGAGCTGTGGTGTAGGTTGCAGACGTGGCTCAGACCTGATGTGGCTGTGGCGTAGGCTGTGGCATAGGCTGGCATCTGTCGCTCCGATTCGACCCCTAGCCTGGAATCCTCCATAGGCTGTGGGTGCGGCCCTAAAAAGGAAAAAAATAAATAAAAAATAAAGTTGTTAAAGTAGCAGAGTCTCAGCTCCCCTTCCTCACCCTGAACTCTCCGGAGAGGCTGAACAAGAGGAGCTCAGGGCCAGAGGATGTAACACGGCTGCGGGCAAGGGGCTTAACAGGGCAGGCGAGACCTCCAGCGGCCCCTCTCCCTTTATTCACCTTTCTAAGTGCTGGAAGCCAGGATTATGACCTCCGTTCCCACCCCCACCTCCCCATGGATGACTGGTGTAGTCCTGTCTGGATTAATTGACTGGCTCAAGAGGAAGGCCTTTGGATACTGATTTATAAACCGTAAAGAGAGAGCCAAAAGCCACACTAGCCTCTGACATAAAAGACAGAAACCAAAGCAACAAAGAGAAAAAAATGACCTTGGGAGAAGCAGGAGCAGAAGGAAACCTTAGAGAAAAAATTAATCTTGTTGGTTGTTGAATAAATAAAATAGATATTTCATCCTTGAAATCTATACAAAAGACCATATAAAAGGAACATTCAGAGGGGAAGAAATCTTTTAAAAATGAAAACTGTGGTATTGAAAATGAAAAATTCAGTAGAAGGGTTAGTGAAAAAAATCTTCCTGGATAGTAGGACAAATGACAAAGGCACACAAAATAAGCAGATTCCAGGATCCATTTAGGAGATGGATCCAACATCAGTAAACTAGACAAGAAGAAATTATCAGAGTAAAATAAACCTCTAGAAAAACTGCCAAATTTGAAGAAACTAAATTCCTAGGTGGGACGCCCCATGTGTGGTTTAATACATTGAATTAAAATAAACCCACATGAGAACAAATTATCTTGAAATTTCAGAATGCAGACACCAAAGCAGAGATCCTGTAAGTTTATAGAAAGAAATAACAGGAAATCTCGATGATTTCAGATTTTTCAACAATATCATTGAAAACTAGAAGATGATAAAGCAATGGCTTCAAACTTTTGAGGAAATATATCAAATTATTATATTGTATACCTAAAACTAATACAATGTTAAATGTTTCTTACAGCACAATTTTTTTTCAAGAAGCAAACCTTCCATGAGAAAGCGTGGTATTAGTCTTAATACAGTTCTGTTGAAAAACTGTTATTTGAAAGAGACTGATTACGAAATTAAAAAAAAATTCTGAGGAAAGAGGATTGCGAACCTAAAAGTCTGTACTTTGCCAAACTATCAGTCCAGTTAGGGTTAAAAAAATATTTTCAGGTAAGTGAAGTCGCCAAAAAAAATTACCTCCCTGACACACTTTCATAGGAAGCTATTAAAGGATAGGGGCCAATAAGATGAAATAATCCAAGAAAGAGGAAGCATGTAACTCAGGAACAGGAGCTGGGGAGAGACGTGAAAAGCATCTCAGGACTAAAGATTAATAAAACAATTAATTGTTAAAAAAAAAAAAATAGGAGCTCCTGTCATGGCACAGCAGGTTAAGTACCCCACTGCAGCGGCTCAGGGTGCTACAGAGGTGTGGGTTTGATCCCTGGCCCAATGCAGTAAGTTAAGGGATCCTGTGTTGCTGTGGCTGTGGCATAGGTGGGCAGCTGCAGCTCTGCTTAGACCCCTAGCCTGGAAACTTCCATATGCTGCAAGTGTGGCCATAAAAAGAAAAAAAAATAATAAAAAGAAAAAAAAAACTGAACAAAATCGAGAAGTAGCTGTACAGGCATGCCGTTTAGAAACAAGGAGGTACATACCAGAAGGAACGGTTGAAAGACTTGAAAATGATTGAATCTGAGAGCAGATCAAGAATGTAACAAGGCGGGGTTGCTTTTCTTCAGGATTAGCCTTTGAGTATTTTATTTTTAAAATGGTATACATACCTAACTTGATAGAAATAAAAGCATATTAATTAAATAAAAGCCCCAGGGAATGAGCAGTAAAATGAAAGAGAGACTTAAGTGGAATTATGGAAGTTTCTGTCCCTTTGCATTTTGTTTTTTATTCTTAAAAAAATTTTTATTATAGTTGATTTACAGTGTTCTGTCAATTTCTGCTGTACAGCAGAATGACCCAGTTATACATATATATACACATGCTTTTTCTCACGTTATCCTCCATTATGTTTCATCACAAGTGACTGCATGTAGTTCGCTGTGCTTTACAGCAGTGTCCCTTTGCATTTTAAATTAGTGGCAGGGCACATCAAACTGTTTAGTATGTGCAATGAATAATAAAAGATATACTTAGGACTTATATGGGACCAGTTATAGAGCAAAGATGAGAGACAGATGATGAGAGAGAGTGTGTGATAGCAAAATAAGGAAAGGAAGAAAGGGAGAGAGAAAAAAATGCCAAGACACAAAAAAAGATATGGAAAGATAAATGCAGACGCACACACATAGGTGAGAAGCGTGAAGAGATACAATAGGAAGAAATCCGCAAGTACGGGCTCCTGGAATTATACCCCCGCAAGTGCGCACACAACCAAGGAAGGACAGAAACCTGAGTCTTCACAGATAACATCTCAAATTTTGTTAAATAGCGCAAATTAGAGTATTACCACTAAATGGCACTTCTACCCCCACCGTGGAACTGACACTCTGCTTTTAAGATTCAGCTGAAGACCCCTCTTCCTGAGAGCCTTCCCGGCCACACCAGTCTGCAGCCATTGCTCTTTCTCCTTAACTACTTAGGTAAAGAATGTCTTGTCTTACTACTCATTTGGGGGAAAAAATCATAAATGGCCCTGTGACATTCTGACATAGCTGTTGCTGTTTCTCTCTTGAGTTGCTGTTTAGCTTTCAAATGTTCATATGACTTTCAGGTTTTTGTTTTTGTTTTTCCCTTTTTAGGGCTACACCCACAGCATAAGAAGGTTCCCAGGCTAGGGGTCGAATCAGAGCCAGCCGGCCTACACCACAGCCACAGCAATGTGGGATCTGAGCCACGTCTGTGACCTACACCACAGCTCATGGCAACACTGGATCCTTAACCCACTGAGCGAAGCCAGGGATTGAACCTGCTTCCTCATGGATCCTAGTTAGATTCGTTTCCACTGAGTCACGAAGGCAACTCCTATATGATGTTATTTAACTAGGTTATAAGCGTATGGCGGACAGAGGAACTAAACCTTACTCACTGAAGAAGCTTCCACAGGGCCCGCTTCTAAGGAGCCTTTGAATTTGAGGCTCTTCTCTGCCATTCACTTGCTGTGTGACTTTAGGCAAGTTCCTTGATTTCTCTGTGCATCAGGATCCTAATCTGTAAGGCAGAGCTAGTATGGGATTGAAGTATACGAAATTGCCAATATTCTGCCACAGTTGACCCCCCAAAATGGCAAATTTATATGGTTCAATCTAATAAAACCACTGTTTCTTAGGTGGTATGCAGATTAAATGCAGTGCCTGTTGTAAGCAGGCACCCTCCTGCTGTAGGAAAGGTGGACCTGGGAGTAAACCTCTCAGACCTTGTGGAACAAAGGCAGGGCAGACAAGTAGAAAGAGAAGGAGCCTGGCCCCGGACACCTTGGAGCCTCCAGTTCTGCTATGAACTGCTTATGTCTAGATGCTTATATTGCTGTTGTTCAGAAGCAAGTACTTTGATATCCTAATGAATAGTGGGTGTGTGTGTGAAAGGGAGAGGAAGCAAGCATCTCTGGAGTCTGGATGTGATGCCCTTGATCTGGGCAGCCTAAGACAGGACAGGCGGTTTTGGGGGAGGATAACCAGGGCGGGAAACTGTCTTGTTCTTCTGGAGCCTGGGAGAGAGGGTGGAAATATGAGTTTGGAATCCACATGTGTGTATATGGTTAATCTTGGAAAAGGTGTAGTCACTCTGGCACAACTTGCAGATGCAGGAAAAAGGGACTCCAGTAGCCAAGTATATCATGAAACGGTGAGAATGGGAATGGTCGTGATTGCCGTGAGCACTGCTGGAGCACTTCGCCGTGTGCCAGGCGGGCTCTGAGCTAAGTGCTTCAAGTGTGTCAGTTTAATCCTCAGGATAACCCCTTTGGTGGATATCATTAATCCAGTTTTACTAACGAGAAAACAGGCTTAGTGGATAGCAGAGCTGGGATTTGAAGTGAGGTCTGAGGGACTTCAAAGCCCACATCTCCAATCTTTACTCCATAAATCTAAACATAGTTGTCATTTTTTTGAACTTGTGGATGCAGGCATATAGAGTTGTCTGAATTCATCAAACTGTAGCCTTGAAATGGGAACATTTTATTATATGTCAAGTATACATCAATAAAAGTAATCTAAAAAAATAGAAATGTGGAGTTCCCACTGTGGTGCAGTGGGTTAAGGATCCAGCATGTCTTGCAGCAGCTCTGGTCACTGCTGAGGCACGGGTTTGATCCCTGACCCAGTACAGTAAGTTAAGGATCCCACATTGCTGCAGCTGTGGCGTAGGTTGAAGCTGCAGCTGGGATTTGATTCCTAGCTCAAGAGCTTCCATTGGGTGCAGCCAAAAAAAGGAAAGAAAGAAATGTGATTTCAGAGCTTTAGTCACTGTGTGTGCATCAGGATCGATAACCAGTTGTTAACAGGACAAAATATAAACTTAAAGAGTTAGCAAGTGATAAAGTTAGAACTGAAGGAAAGTTTTGTGTAATTCCTCACCCCCACCCAATCTGAATTAGAAACAAGCCTTGGAGGAGTTCCCATTGCGGCTCAGGGGGTTAAGGATCCGGTGTTGTCACAGCTGTGGCTTGGGTCACTGCTATGGTGTGGGTTCCATCCCAGGTGCTGGTGCAGGGACTGTCCTGTGCATTGTAGGATATTTAGCAGCAACTCTGGCCTCTCTACCTTCTAGATGCAGGAGAAACTCCATTCTCCAATAACATTGGTTGTCCAATAACAACCAATAACATTGCCAGATGACAAAAGTGCCCAGTTGAGAACCAGGCTCTAGTTAACCATTAGCACATTCCCTTGGGTGGTAGAGTCTCCTTTTAGGCTGCAGTACCACCAGGGTCGGGGACTCTTGTCCCCTGGGCCCTCCCAGAGTGCCAAGCATCCCTAGGTCACTTCCTGGCCACCTGAGCTCATCCCACTCACCCTTCCGGGAGGGGCAGCTGTTGCTTGCCTCCTGGGCAGGATGCCCCCATCACGTGCCCTGTACATTCTCTCCCTGCACCGATCTGGTGGTCTACGCTGTTTCTTCCTCTGCACCTCGAGGAGCAATGGCTGGCCTCTCTGCCGTCCTCTTGTACCCTCCCCACTGCACACGCTGTAAAACCCAAGTGCTCTCCCCTTCCAAAGTGACCTGTTGGTGGACAGGGGTAACGCCTCTTGTCCCAAAGCCCACTTACGTCTTCTTCAGAAAGGCGAAGGAAGGGGAGTCCTGCCTCCATCACGGGAAGGGTGGGCCAGGGCAGGCCTCTTTCAAAACCATGATCGAGGGTGATGAGGTTGGGTGACAGCCTTCTATCTCTCTTCCTGGGAAAGAGATAGACAAGCCCTGCCCCCACCCCAAGAGGGAATTCTAGAAGCTGACTCTCCCTCAGCTCTGTTCTGTGGTCAGGGGCCCTTCCCACCCCGGTGTATGGCTTTGCCTCTTTAAGAAGTTCCTTTAGGAGCTGTCTTCTTTCTCTTGCCTCAGTACCTGCCAGGTGGGAAAGGAAGGAAGAAAAAGGAAAGAGGGGGAGCTTCCCTGTAAACCTTTCCACTCACCCAGGCCCAGCCTGGGTGAGCTAGGAATCAAATCCCAGCTGCAGCTTCAACCTACGCCACAGCTGCAGCAATGTGGGATCCTTAACTTACTGTACTGGGTCAGGGATCAAACCCGTGCCTCAGCAGTGACCAGAGCTGCTGCAAGACATGCTGGATCCTTAACCCACTGCACCACAGTGGGAACTCCACATTTCTATTTTTTTAGATTACTTTTATTGATGTATACTTGACATATAATAAAATGTTCCCATTTCAAGGCTACAGTTTGATGAATTCAGACAACTGTAGCCCCGAAATGGAGCAGGGAAGTGTTCTGCGTTTTTTAGATTTCCATATCTCTAAGTAGACCGACCATGACGGTTTTATCACCCGAATGCAAGGATGCCTATTATGTTACTAAACAAACAAAGTGACTTTAGATCTGAGTGGGCAGGGAAATAAGTAATATATACATATTGAAAATTTTCCCTCTGGTTTTCTAATTTTTCCACAAAGTTTCCCCTCACGACTCTGAAATTTCTGGAATGTGTACATCTCACCGTCCCACCCACCCCGGGGCTGAATGTCAAACACAATCAGCATAAGGTCACCACTTGGTCAGTGGAAACTTTTTTAAATGGTGGCAACACCATCTCTGGCGTCTCCAGTTTGTGGTTTCTGGCACCCCGCCATCTTTTGGAGACAAAAGACTGCCCCGGGGTGGTGGCAGAGGCCAGTGGGTGGCACGGATGAGCCCCCAGCCAACATGCCCCTCACTCATTCATCCTGGAGGGCAGTTTGGAGGTGGCAAAGAGCAGTGGAGCTGGACCCTCAGAATGGGCTGCCCCTGAAGGTGCATCTATTAGGGGTACCTAGGTCTGAATAGCAGGTGCCATGAGGCTCTGTCTGTGCCTGAAAGCTTCAGAGGTACCTTGCGGAAGCAACAAGCAAGTGCACAGAGTGCAGCATTTTACCTGCTCAGGCTCTTCCACAAATCAGGGTTGCGGGAATAAGGGAAGCACAGACAATGCATCAAATGAGAGGACACAAAGACGCATAACCCCCAGATGCAGGGCCTGCTTCTGAATAGACTCAATCTGAAAATCCTAAGTTGAAGCCCTAATGTGATAGCATTTGGGAGAGCTTTGAGAGTTGATTAGGTTTAGATGAGGTCATGAGGGTGGGACCCTAATCCTTAAAGGGATTAGTGTCCTCTCAGGAGAAAGACCGGAGGGTCTCTGTCCACCACTAAGAAGGTGGCCGGCTGGCTGCCAGCCAGGAAGAGGGCGCTCCCCAGGTGCAGAATTGATCTTGGACTTCCCACCCTCCAAAACTGTGAGAAATAAATGCCTGCTGTTTAAGCCACCTGGTCTATGGTATTTTGTCGTGGCAGCCCACACTGACTAAGACAATGGGACACTTTGGGGCACAATGAAGGAAATGTATATACAGCCTGAATATTAGATAAGATGAAAATCTACTGACATGGGGAGGTGGAGACCATTAACAGAGAAAAGCAGATTTCAAAACAGCATGTGCAAGATAATCTCATTTTGTTAAAAAACATATATATGCATAGGAGAAATCCCATAATGTTATATATAAGCTGTGAAATGGTAATAATCGCTGAGTGGTGGAAACATGGTGTTCATTTTTCTCTTTTCAGTACTTGATAACTTTCTACAATAAGTGCATATTGCTTTGTAAAAATAAAAAGTTGTTTTTAATTAGGAAGTGTGATCTCGGAGGGGCTTCCTAGATTGTTGGCTCCCAACCCTCATTTTTTTCCAAAGGAGGAAGATTTTTCACTCATCTCACTGACTTAAAAAACAACAACAGCAACAACACTTTTTAGTGTGGAAAATTTCAAACAGACCCAAGTGCAGACAAAACATTCAGCTGGCCTCAACAATGATCAACTTGACTGTTCTTATTTTCATCTGCCCCCAACCCCAACACCCTCCCCATGCACTTTCTCCCTTTCATTTTTATTTTGAAGCAATCCCAGACCTCATATAATTTATCCCATGAATATTTCAGTACTGTCTCTTTAAGGACTCAAAACTACACAGACACAATACATTATCACACCTCACAAATGAATAATAATCCCTTACTTAATATCATCAAATAACCAGGCAGTGGTCATATTCCCAATTGTCTCATAAATGCAAGAAGTTATGTTTTTTTTTTTTTTAAGTGTGACTGAATCGGGATCCACATAAGGCCCATCAGTTGCAATGGGCGCTATGTCCTTTTTAGTCTCTTTTAATCTGCAGGTTCTTCTTCCATTCTCATTTTCTCCCCTGGAGATATATTTGTGGAAGAATCCAGGCGGTTTGCCCTGAGGTGTTTCCCACAGTACCGATTTTTCTGATTGCTGTTCAAGGGTTCCCCTCTCCTCTGTATTTCCAGCAATTGGTAAAGGCATCTAGAGGTTTTCTCATTCTCCTGGGTTCGATTGGAGGCAAGAACATTTCATAGGTGATGATGCATTCTTCCGTCAGGAGGCATATGAACGTCTGGTTGTCTCTTATAACGTCGTGTGTGATGTTAGCTGCTGGTGACATTCAGTACCTGGATCCATTACTTTGGGGTGATGTTCCAGTTCTAAAATTCTGTCTTAATTTATTAACTGGAAGAGTCCTATAAAGAAAAGCTTCCCTTCCCTGGCCATCTGATAAAGGCAGATAGATACTTGATTTTTTCCTTTCCTTACCAGCTTTCAAAATAATGAATTGAGTTCCCATCATGGTGCAGAGGAAACGAATCCGACTAGGAACGATAAGGTTGCGGGCTCGATCCCTGGCCTTGCTCAGTGGGTTAAGGATCCAGCGTTGCCGTGAGCTGTGGTGCAGGTTGCAGACGTGGCTTGGATCCCACGTTGCTGTGGCTGTGGGGAAGGCCAGCAGCTACAGCTCCTGTTAGACCCCTAGCCTGGGAACCTCCATGTGCCGCAGGTGTGGCTCTAAAAAACAAAAGACAAAAAAAAAAAAAAAAAAGAATTGATTCTCTGGCATCCCTCAAGGGTGAGCAATTTTCTGGTCATCATGAATTTAACCATGTTTGTCTCTCAGTCCACTGCAGCTCTTATCCTTCCGGATGCTCCAGTTACCCCATCCTTTGGCCACTGGGAGCTCCTGAGTCTTTCTGACATGATCCTAGTAATCTTGGATAGAAATCTCTCTTCAGAGCTGCAGTATCTCAGTGGGCAGAATGGGCCACGAAAGATAAGGCAGAATGTTATTTTCGAGGTCTGTTCTCTCCCCTTGGATTGGAAAGCATTCCCTCCCTCCCTGAAGCTCTCCCCCACCGGGCTCCTGTCTCCTTCTTGACTTGACTGCTCCAGGGCCCTCTCACCTCTGGCTGTGCTGCCCTAGAGTTCCCTGCTCTGCTGGGGTTTCAAAAGGTGGAAAGTCAGCGCTGGAAGTGCTTTAGTGCCCCCAGGAAGGGAGGTGGAGTCCCAGGCGAGTTTTACCAGGTGGCAGGGCTGCGTCCAGGCTGACTTCCCAGGGGCTGCTCATCCCTCCAGGCCCGTGTGAAGTTTATAGTTACAGCACCGCCTAAGTTCTTGCAACTTCTAACTCTCCGCAGCCTCTGATCCTGTACATCTAGCAGGGCTGTGCAGGCCTGGCTCAGGGCAGCCCCCAACCCCTGCCTTTGTCTGAGCCCCTCCTACCCTGACTCTGTCCACTCCTGCCTCTCCCTCTAGCCTTGCTGGGTTCTCGTCTCCCCGCCTGTCTCTGTCCTTACCTGCCTCTCTCCAGCCTCAAAGGAGGCATTGCACTATCTGATTCAGTCTCCTCGACAACCCTCTAATCAGTCCCCCTTTTTTTCTTAATTTGTGTTCCAATAATCAAACAAAAATTGTACTGACGGAACAAAATGGTTTAGAAAGTAGATGCTTTCATTACCAATCCCATTATTATTGCGTCCTTTTTTTAAATTACTCAATGAATTTTATTACATTTATAGTTGTACAGTGATCATCACAACCCAATTTTATAGCATTTCCATCCCAAACCCCCAGCCCATCCCCCACCCCCCAACCTGTCTCATTTGGAAGCCATAAGTTTTTTGAAGTCTGTGAGTCAGTATCTGTTCTGCAAAGAAGTTCATTGTGTCCCTTTTTTTTAGATTCCATATGTAAGTGATAGCATTTGATGCTGGTGTCTCACTGTCTGACTAACTTAGCATGATAATTTCTAGGTCCATCCACGTTGCTGCAAATGCCATTATTTCTTTCTTTTTAATGACTGAGTGATATTCCATTGTATCTATGTACCACATCTTCTTTATCCACTCCTCTGTCGATGGACATTTAGGTTGTTTTAGTCCCATCTTATAGATAAAGAAAGTGAGAAAGAGCTCTAAGTGCTGATCTCAGATTTGAACCCACACATGCCAGCTCCCCAGTGCCTGGAACCAAGTGCTTGCCTCTGCTTGTCACTGAGCATGACCCCTGTCCCGTCTTCATCCTCTTTGAACGCTTTACTTTTTTTCTTTTGTAAAAATCATAAATATCTATTCTTCTGATTTTACAATGAAGACATACACATAAAAAACTCAAGCAATATAAATTTACTGCTTTTTATTTTTATTTATTTACTTATTTGGCCTGAGGCATGTGGAAGTTCCTAAACCGGGGATGGAACCTGCCCCACAGCAGCAACCCGAGGCACAGCAGTGACAACACTAGATCCTTAACCTGCTATGCCACAAAGGAACGTCTAATGTTTTAAGTAAAATTAAGTCCCCTCTCTCCTCAACCTCAAAATCATCACCATCAACTATTTTGTATATTTCCTTTTGACCTATAGGCATTTAGGAATTATTCTAAAACTGTGCTTTCTCTGTACTTTTCTGCATGTTGCTTCATTCACTTATTGATTTGTTGTGAACTGCTTCTTGGATTTAGAACATCTATGTCTTCTGCATTTTTTTTCTGTCTTTTTAGGGCCACACCCACAGCATATGGAAGTTCCCAAGCTAGGGATAGAATCAGAGCTACAGCCAGCCTATACCATAGCCATAGCAACGCCAGATTGGAGTCGGTGACCTATAGCACAGCTCATGGCAACGCCGGATCCTTAATCCACTGAGCAAGGCTAAGGATTGAACCTGCACCCTCATGGGTACTAGTTGGGTTCATTACTGCTGAGCCACGATGGGAACTCCTATATCTTCTGCATTCCATTTAACAGCTTCATTTTTCCATTGTTACCATAAATTATTTAGTCAGCGCCATACCGGTGGACTTTGGGGTTGTTTCCAATTTTTCATTACTTCAAACAATGCTGCCATTAGCACCCATGTGCATTTAGCTTTGCACACTTGTGTAACTATTTCCGTAGGCTAAATTCCTGGAAATGGAATTTCTGAGTCAAAACCATGCACATTTAAAATTTTAATAAATACTTTTAAACTGACCTCCAGAAGGACTGTATTTACATTTACACAATGAGCACCTGTTTTCTGCACATAGTTGCCAGATTGATGTTATGAATTTTTTTTGTTTTGTCAGATAGGTGAAAAGTATTTTATTATTACTTTATTTTGCATTACTTATTGTTAAGGTTGAACACGCTTGTTAGTAATTTCTGTTTCTCTGTGAATTGTCTGTTTGCATCCTTTGTTCACATTTGTTTGGGTTGCTTTTTCTTTTTTTAAACAACTCATAAATCTTTCTTATATACTGTATCAATCTTTTCATATGTGTTAGAAATATTTTCCTAGTTTAATGCTTATAGTTTTACCTTTCCGTATAGAAGTATTAGCTGTGAACGGGATCAAATGTAAAAGTTGTTGGTTTATTTGTTTCTGGCTTTCATGTCACTTTAGAAGGACCACCTCCCCTCCAAGATTCTAAGAATGTTCACCTAGTTTTCCCTTTTAATGTTTTGTTTTTACATTTAAATAGTTTGCTGTAATGAATGAACTAGAAATCTGTCTACCCACACTCTCCCTTGATTGGCTAATTGTTCAGGAAACATTTATCAAATGATCTTTTTCCCCACCATCCATGTGTCATCTTTATTACATACATGCTAAATTCCCGGCTGCATTTGCTGCTATTCCTGGACTCTCTTCTGATGGATGTCACCAGTCCTGTGCCAATCCCAGATCACTGTGCTTTCTTTTCAACTTTCAGTATTTGGTGGGCCAGGCACCCCTGTTGCTTATTTGTTTCAGGATGTTCTGGCTTTTCTCATTATCATTCTGGATGAACTTTTTGAGTTATTTATCAGGTTTCCCAAGTTATCCTTTTGGGATTTAGAGATGAGGTTGAATTTAGAGGAAATTTACATCTTTTACATATGGACTTCTTATCTAAGAACTAGTTATTACTCTGCTTATTCAAGTCTTCCTTGGTTGAGTAACTCAAAGGACTTTAGTTTTATTGATTAACTGAAGGTAGGTCCTGTACATTTCTTGTTAAATGTTACTCCTAGATATTTTATGATTCCTGTCACTCTTATAAATGAGGTATTTCCTCTCATTAATTTTCTAACTAATTATTAAAAAGTTAGAAAAATTTCCAGTGTTGGAAATCCTGCTACTTTTGACAACATGGATTGACCTTGAAGGCATGATGCTAAATAAGTCAGAGAGAGAAAGACAAATACCGTATGATCTCACTTAATGTGGAACCTGGGGAGTTCCCTTCGTGGCTCAGTGGTTAACGAATCCGACTAAGAACCATGAGGTTGCGGGTTCGATCCCTGGCCTTCCTCAGTGGGTTAAGGATCCGGCGTTGCTGTGAGCTGTGGTGTAGGTTGCAGACGCGGCTCGGATCCCTCGTTGCTGTGGCTGTGGCGAAGGCCGGCAGCTACAGCTCCTGTTAGACCCCTAGCCTGGGAACCTCCATATGCCGCGGGTGCGGCCCAAATAAGGCAAAAAGACAAACAAACAAACAAAAAAAATGTGGAATCTGAAAAAAAAGAAAGACAAGGAAACCAAACTCGCCAAATTCGTAGTTACAGAGAACAGACTGGTGGTTGCCGGAGGTGGGGGAAAATGGGTGAAGGTAGTAAGATGGTACAAACTTCCAGTTAAATTAAGTCCTGGGGAGGTACAGCATGGTAACTATAGTTAACAATACTGGATTGCTTGTTTGAAAGTGGATAAGGGAGAGTAGATCTTAAAAGTTATCATCACAAAAAGAAAAAATTATAACTGTTTGTGGTGCTGTATGTTAACTAAACGTACTGAGGCGATCATTTCACAATACAGACGTAGATCAAATCATGCACACCTACAATGTTATACGTCAATTATAGCTCAATTTTTAAAAAATAAGCAAAACACTTAAAAACTATTCCTTGTTCTTAACTCTTATCTCTGTCTGCACCCGCTCTCATGAAGCTCATTCTTGGGCTTGTGGACCGTTTTCTTGTTGATGACTCCTGGTCGTCTCTCCCAAACCATCATCATTTCATCTCTAACTGGGTATCTACTAAATTCCAACAGTTCTCATACCACCTATACCATTTTTTACTATTTTTCTTTAAGCCAATTCATTAAATAAAATTTAGCCTTATCTTGTGTGATAATGGCCATGAAATAACAAATAGCCTGATGTGCATATTACAACTTCTCTAAGGTGCATGAAAATAACTACAAAGCTATGAATGCTTTAAAAATGTCCTTCATACCTACCACTTAAAAACACCTCTGGTGTTGTCTGTTACACTTTTGAATCTCTGGTCTCACTGGTAACAAATCTTTCACCCTGAATATTCACCACTGACTCAGAGTCAACATTCTCCCTTCAAAGTCCCTCTCAACTCCACTTTCCACGCGTTGTCAAGCTGATTACTTCCTCAACCACATGAGCTCCGAACTTGATCTTCTCAGATGCCCCATTCAGGTCCTTCATCCCCATCCAGAGGATATTTTCTTTCAGCTGTATCTTGCAAGCTGTCCCTTGCCCTCCATTCTCCCAGATACTCGGTTTTTTATCCTCCCCCATGGATTCATTCTTGAGGATTAGCCTCTTGCTTTGAGACCCATCTTTCTGAACCAGCTTCATTAAGGTTCTCAATGCCCTCTATATTATTTAAACACAGATGCTGCCCCCACCCCATCCCCGCAGATATTCACACTGTGAGCTTGGGACTTTCCCTCCTCCTTCTGCTCATCCAAACCTTACCTGTACTTTGAGGCTCACTGTCCAGGAAGCCTTGTCAGATGAGTACAGCCCTTTCCCCCTCTCACTCCTGGAGCACTGCCTGGTATCGGCTCATCTCTCTGAACAGACTATAAGCTGCTTGAGGACAGGCTTCGGTCTGAATGTTCCTTGTGCACTGGTGCATGGCCCCGCACATGTCATCAGATGCTCAATGAGTGCTTGCTGAGTCACTGCATGGTGGCATTCCCAAAGACTTACCTCCAACTGCACCTCTCCCTTTCACTCGTCCTAGTAACCCTCCCTGTACCACCTCCAGCTCCCACCAGCCACGGGCAAGAGGGAGAACAAAACAGGTGTAAGAAAGGCAGAGCACACTGAAATATAAGAAGCCAGTTCTAGGATCGTTAGTCTTTTAATATATTATTCTGAAAAGAAAGGAATTAAAAAAAAATTCCTGACATCTCTTCTGTTTGTTTGTTTTTTTTTTAATTTAAATAAATACCCTGCCCGCCCCCCCACACCCGCTAAAATTTCCCTCCTTCCCCATCAGCCCACCCATCCCTGGTGCTAAACCCTCACCCCCCAGCTAAGTAAGATGCCTGTTTCAGAGCAGGCCACGCTCACTACCAAATTCTGGCGACTTGTAAATACTGTAAATGAGTCCTCTGACCCTCAGCTCACCGGAGCCCCTCCCTTCTCCTGCTCCACTCCCCACTCCAGACCAGTCCTCAGCTTTTGGACTTGCGTGGACGCGGTGGGGTGGCGTGCGGCGCTTCAGGCACTGGGGAGAGCGCCAGCTTGGCTCCCTTTACTTGCCTGCGATTCCCCACTCCCTGTTCAGGAGTAGGTCGGAAGGGCCCAGAATTGCCTTCCAGACTAAAATAAATAACAAAATAAATACCACCTCCCCAGTCCCGAGTCTCTAAAAGAGCCCCTCAATCTCTCAGTCTTTAGTCCTGCTCACTGCCCCGCCCCGTCTTCGTCCCCAACCCTTCCCTCCTCCCCCATGCTGGCCTCTGGCTTGGCCTTCACCCTCTTGAGAGGAGGGGTCCACTTTGCTCAGTGGGGAGAGCAGCGAAGGGCCTCACTCCCGACCTCAAGCAGACCCACTCTCAAATTTCTGGGGGTGCCGCTTGGTGCCCCAAACTGGGGGCCCCATCTCGGGGATTAAGGTGGAGGGAGGGGTCCTCCCTGGCGCTCTCTCACCTGGTCTTTCAAGCGTCCCTCTTTCAAGGCAAGTCTCCCAGAGAGCCCGGGCACCCCCGCCCCGACCCCAGTCCGGGTGCCCGGCCTCCCGCCCTTCTCAGATGGCGGTGTCCCAGAGGACGGTGTGCTGCCGGCGGCAGGGCGGGGTGCCGGACTTGCGGGGCTCCGGCCCGCGTCGCCAGCTGGGGAGGATGGGCATGCTCTCCTGCTTGCACAGGCCGCGGTCCGGCCGGTGGCGCGCCTTGATCTCCTTGCACACGCAGCGCTTGCGCTCGATCACCTCCAGCAGCTTGCCGTCGCGCTCGCGGGCGGGCTGGGGCGGCAGGGGCAGCGGCAGCGGCAGCGCAGGGTGGGTCTGTGCCCCTTCCTCCCGCGGCCGGCCCCGACGGGGGAGGAAGGAATAAGAGGGGGTGTCAAGGACCTCAGAGACGCCAGGCCCTGTCCTCACCTCCGAGACCCGGACATCGCCCAGAAACAGGCCTTCGCTTCCTTGCAGCCGAGGCCTCGTCCTCTCCCCGACCCCACGCCCCGGTGCCAGGCTGGGCCTGTTTCCCCCCAGGAAGGGGCGCATTTTTTCTTTTTTCTTTTTTTTTCATTCAGAGGGACTGTCTTTTTCTAAATGCACAAAGGCGCACGTCGGCCAGTGGTGGCCCTGCCAGGCGACCCGCCTTAAGCAGCCTCTTCCCAGGATCCTCCCCACCCGCCCCCCTTACACCCCAGCGGTCCCGTCCGGCCCGAAATCTCGCCATTCTTCCACACCCGGGCCTTCTTCCGTACCTGCTCCTTCACAAATAATAAGCCAAACTCCCTCTCCCCCCTCACCTGGCTCAGGGCGTCCCTGGGCTGGCTGCAGGGCCGGGGGGTGTGGAGCGCGGCCTGCCTGACTCCTGAGGTGGAGGCGGAGCGCCCCAGGCGGTAGCCTCCCGTGAAGTCTGAGGCAAGGAATGAGGGGTGAGAAGGGACGGGGCCTCCAGGTTCCCCACCCCCAGTTCCTTGAGGACAGCCCCCGCCAGGCTGCCCCCTCCCCCCACTCATCAGAGGAGGAAAGGGGATGGAGACCTGGTATTAGAATGCAGGGTGTGTCCCCCCTGCCCACCCCATCTGTGCACCCGGTATGCAGGCAGTGTCACCTCCATTGCGGTGGCAGGCGGGGAAGGTCTGGCAAGGTATGGGCAGCGCCGTGCGGTTCCCTCCTCGGTCTCCATGGTGAATCCTGGCCAGCAGGCCCTCTGCCCCCTGGCTCCTCACTGGGATCCCTGATGTCACAGGGCCTCTGTCCTCACGCTCCACCTTGCTTGGACCCTCGGCACTGCCATTCCAGGCCCGGGCATTGTCCCCAACCTCTGCTGAGGTGACAAGGAGAGTTCAGAGTCTGTACAGTGGAAAGGGTCTTGCTGTCCCCCCAGCTACACACACTGTGGCCAGGGTGGACCAGAAGTAACTGCAGGTTACAGTGGGGAAGGGAGGGCCTCTGCTTCACGCTCCCCCAACACATACACACACAGGAGGGACTCCAGTCCTGGCACCACTCCTGGGCTAAGAGTCATATTTACTGCTGCCAAACCCTTTTCTCTGTTCAGAGGGATCTCCCCTACCTCAGCTTTGCCTTTAGAGCCCCTCCAGCCCCAGACAGGGCCAGCATTAACACTCCCTGAACAGAGACCAGGGGTGCTGCCCCCCAGGAGGAAGAGAATCCCAGATCCTGGGGTGGGGGGCACTGGGGGAAGGGCTGCATGTGAGCTAAGCTCATCTCTCAGAGTAGGCCTGGCAGAGCATTGCGTTGCCAAGCAACGGTAGGGGCCTCCCTCTCCTCTCCTCTCATTCCTGTCTGGATGGGTTGCCATGGTAACAGCTGGGAGGCAGCTGTGTTTAGCTCCCAGTGTGCGCACACTCACAAACACACACCCCTGCAGCCCAGCAAAGGCAGGGCCAGGGAGCAGAGCGGACAGGGCAGGAGGAGAAGGCTGCTCTTGGGGCCCAATTCTACACTGTCCCCCTCCCAGATCTTCTTGCGGGTCAAGCACACACATTCCCCCCCCACCCCCCTGCTCTCCCAGTGAAGTTCCCAGTTCAGGACAATAGGTTATGGCTTCCAAGTAACCCGTTCAACACCTCCCCCAAATCGCAGACCTCCCTGGTCCCCCTCCCCGTTCCCCCCTCCTCACTCACTGTCCAGCTCTTTTGCCTTTCTCCCTCCATACAGGAGCTTCCTCTGCAGAGCCCAGCCTGCCCCAAATGTCGAGGCACCCATCTCTTCTTCCTCATCTGGTGTCCCTGTGCTGGCGATGACGTGGGCACAGGAGATGCTGGCAAAGGCCCCCCCATCGGTCCCTTGCTCCTGCAGCTGGATCTTGACCATGGGAGATGGCGCCCCTATTCCACAGCCCTTATTCAGCACCCCCCCAGCCTTGAGGCTCTCATAGGCAGGGGGTCTCTTGAGCCCAGCTGCTGCGGCTGGGTAGGTCCAGAGGGGGGTCAGGGGGCCTGCAGTTGGGTCCGGAAGGCCGTGTGGGGAAGCCAGGCAGGCGCGGTGATGGAGAACCCCAGCTGCTGCGCCCATGGCCCCGCTGTGGGGGCTGGACTTCCCGGGCACGGGGGGCCTGGAGCTGGTGCACAGCATCCCATGGAGGACTGAGATTTCTTTCTCCGTCTTTGGCTCCCCAGCACCAAGGGGCGGCCCAGCTGGCAGGACAGAGTGCGTGGTCACCTTGACTGCTGAGTACACCATGGTGTAAGACACGGCCTTGTCCTTGGGGGGTCCGGGAAGCAAGGCAGCCGGGGCCGGAGGGGCTGCCGGCGCCCCTGCCGCCTTGGGGCAGATCATGCTGTGGGAATTGGGGAGCTCCCGCTCCCCCCGGGGCTGGCCAGAGCCCTGGGGCGGCAACGGGGTGGAGTGGCTCCGGGCTCGGCCCGAGGGTCCCAGCAGCAGCAGGTTGGCAGCGGGAGGCGGAGGCGGTGGGGGAGGCGTCTCCCGCTCCCGGGCAGGCACTTGGGGAGCTGGGGTGGAACCGGCTGGCTCCTTGGAGTGGCAGAGGACTGGCAGCCTCGAGACCCCATCGCCAGGGGTTCGGGAAGCAGACTTGGCTTGGGGGAAGGCCAGGAGTGGAGGACGGTGTTGGAGGAGGTTGGGGAAGGGCGGGGGGATTTCACAAGGAGCGGTCTTGGTGGGCGTCCCTTCCCTCCGGCTGGGGAGGGCGGAAGCTGGACGGCGGTGGGTGTGAGGCTGAAGGGCGTGAGGCTGGTGTGGCGTGGAGGTTGCGGTCAACGGAGGGGCCCCATTGGCCCGGCCTTCCCCTGCCTCCTCGGGCAGCGGGTACTTCATCTCCTCATATATGGCCTCACTCTCTTCCGAGTCCGAGTCGGCACCAGCTGGAGGGGTCGGGCCTCCACCCCCAAGAGGGGGCCCAGTCAGGCCCCCTCCACTTCGCCCTCCTCCCCTGAAGACATCCCCCACCATCTCAATGTACACAGGCTCTTCTTCCTGGGCACCCACCTCAGGGTCCCCAGCTACGCAGGACCCCCTACTGAGGCGCTGAAGGGGCAGGTTCCCCCCTCGAGGAGATGGGGCTGGGGGACAGGACTCATCGAAGGAGACAGAGAGCTGGGTGTTGGGGCTTCGTCTGGGCTTCTGTGGCGGAACCTTCCGGCTGGACTCGCGGCCCTCCGGGGTCGGCTTCTGTGAGCCTGGGCGGGATGGGAAAGAGAAAAAGAAACTGGATTCTTAGTGGGGAAAGGAAATGGGGAGACTCAGTGGGACCTCTTGACTCATTTGCAAGGACATTTCTGCCTCTTTATTTTCCCCACAGCTCTCAACTTTCAGCCCTAGCGGTTTCTTTTCCTACCAGTGAGCCTCCAGTCCTAATGAACTCCCCAGAATCTGCAGCTCCTACTTTAAATTCTCTTGCACCCACCTCAGGGTCCCCAGCCCTCCAAGGCCACCCATTTTCCAAGAATGAACTCTTCAAGGAGCTTCCCCTGCCCTTGAATGGTTCATCTCAGGCCCTTCCAAAAAGGACAACCCCCGCCCCGCCTCGCTCCCTCTGAGAATGGAACTTTCCACTTCCTTGGTTCTTCCCTGAATGAACCCTCCAGGCAGGTCTCCCCTGGCCTGGGATGGATCCTCCCGGCTCCCAGCTCCCAGCTCCCCTGGGGAGGGGTGCGGGTGTCTCACCTGCTTTCTTGCTGGGGGGCGTCTCTGCCCCCGACCCCACCATGCTGAGCTTGGTGCTGGGGTGTCTCCGGGGCTTGGCCGGGGGTCTTCGGCTGTCCTCTGTGAGGCCCCCGCCGCCACCCCCAGGCCCGCCCCCCCCACTGTCCATGCTGCCCACCGAGTGGCAGGAGAGGGAGCGCGGGGCCATGGTGCTCCGGCACGGGTGGGGGGTGTGCTCCTGGGAGGCTGGCATCGTCATGAAGCCCATCCTGAGGGAGCGGCGCAGAGAGGCGATATCCCGCACTCGGACCCCGGGCCCCGGGCCAGCCCCGGGCCCTGCCGGGCCTGAGGGAGCCACCTCCTTACTGGAGCTGAGGAGACAAGGCCAGATGGAGCAGAGGTCGGGCCTCAGGCCTGGGCCTCCCCCTCTTCCACCCTAGGAGGGGTTTGTGACCCTGTGGCCCCCCGGAGAGGAGGAAGGGGGCCGGGTGGGGATGGGTAGAGCCCGAAGGTCCAAAGCATTAACGTAGAAGCTTCAGCCTGAATCCCTAGGCTTTTTAAAAAAAAAAAAAAAAAAAGGCCAGGAAATCGAGGGCAGGGATGAGAAAAGGGGTGAGCCTGTGCGCAGGGTGGGATCACCGGAGGTGGTGGCCGATCCCAGCCTGGACAGCTCCGCCACACAAACGTGCGGGCCGCTTCATGTATGGAGATGCAAACCCAGGCGGCACAGCCCCGCCTGGCACATGCACCTGCCACCATAGCTCTGCTGCTTCTCTCATGCTGGCCCACACCTGGCCTCTGGCCTCCGCTTGTGTCCAGCTACTGCAGCCTACGCTCCCACACCGCGCCTCCTTCCCAGACCCCGGCTGCACCGCCTCGTCAGAGCAGCCTCCCCTGCTGATCCTTTTCCCTCCCATCCTCCTTTCTCTCTCTCTTCCTTCCTTCCTTCCTTCCTTCCTTTCTTTCTTTCCTTCCTTCCCTCCCTCCCTCCCCCTCTCCCTTGGTGCTGTCCTCTCTGTCACCCTCCCAGACTCACCCCCACTCCTTTTTACTGTCCATGAGCTTCTGTGTGAATGAAAGGGGGGTGGCTGGCAGGGGAGAGGGGAGAGCTGCTGTGGGGGTGGGCTCGCATTAAGGCCCCGTCTGCTAACCCTTCATTAGAGAGAGATCACTGCAGTGATAGCTCTGATTAATCTAATTAACAACAAGAATTAAACTCCACAGTTTTGAGGAAGAAGGGAGCAGGGAGGTGGTTCTGACTCAGGCTTCAAGAGGCTGTGCCATCAATGGGAGTGAAGAAGAGAAGGGAGCAAGAGGGGAGAGGCCAGGCCCCAGGGCCGGGGCAAGGGTGGGGAGAGGGGGCAAGCGGGGAGGGGGCCCTGGCCCTGGCTCCTCTGCACGTGACCCTCTACACACACACAGCCTGTCACAGGAAGGGGGCCAAATGGATCTTCTCTGGCGCCCCTCAAATGACCCTGTCTCTGGACCATGAGGGTAGCAGGGCCTGCCCCTTCCAAGGTCAGGTGACAGGGGAACCAGGAGCTAGCCCCACACGGACAGAAGGGAGGAGATTACAGGCCAGAGGTGAGTCAGGAAGGAGTGACTTGGGCCTCTGATGATGGGGAAGAGGTGACAAGTGCCCCTGAGCTGCAAGCGGCTGAAGAGGCCAGGGCAGGGGCTGAAGCCAGGAGCCAGGCGCAGGGCAGGGACAGGGCGTGTGCAATTCCAGGCCTTCTGTACTGAGCACAGACTTAGAGACCAGACTGATGACCAGGCTTTTGGACTCAGGAAGGGCAGAGGGACGTGGTCCAGCCGGGAGGAAGCAGAGGTGGGACAGGCAGTGGGAACGGGGCCTTACCTCCTCTTGGCCTCCTCGTCCTTGTGCTGCCTCCACTCCAGCTTGGTTTTTCGGTAGAGGAGGTTCATGTCGCGGGGCAGGAGGTGGGGGCTGGGGGGCCCTGCTCAGCGCCACCAGGCCCGGGGGGCGGCCCTCCCTGGGTCCCGGATCCACTTGGGGAGGGGGGATGGAAAGGAAGAAAAGAAAGATGTGGGGTGGGTGGGGGCCAAGAATGAAAGAGAAGGGAAAAAAAGAGCAGAGATGTGACTCGGGTCCTCAGAGAAAGGAAAACAGATGGAGGCACAGGAAGCCCCACACCGCCTCCAGGACCCACAGACAGACAGACATAGACACACATGTATACACAGAGTCACACACCCTGACAAAGGTGTCCAGAGCCACAAATGCACACTCTGGAGAGATCAGACTGACACAGAATCCCATCCCGTAAATACATCTTGATCCACCACATAGACAGGTCCCACATATGTACAGCAGCCCCGCAGCCACACAAACACACATTCAGACACACAAACCACCAGGTCACAGACCCATATCTACAAACAGAGGACCAGACACAGAGATTGGCATAGGTAAACACAACCTAGGAACAGCCAGACACACAGACATAAACACCCCGACACACCCACAGCACACACAGACCTCCAGACACACACAGATCAGCTGCACAGAACTGGACGTACCTATAGACAAGGAGTTATGCCAGGGCCTACTTGCCTACACTGCACCCCACTGGGGAAGGGGGACGAGTCAGACTCCCCACCCCCTCTTGGGGCCTACGGCTGGGGGTGTCATGAGGGCAGGGCGGGGATGCTGGAGAAAGGGTGGGGGCACTGTGAGGTGGGCATCTGGAAGACCACCCATCCCTGTATCTCCATCCCCTGCCCTGCCGTCCCCCGGCCCCCTCTCCAGCCCTTCGCCTGGGCCCAGGCTTCCGTCCACCCCATTCCTGCACCCTGGCCTCTTAGCGGTGGTCTCCGCCTCCCTCGCTGATGGCCCAAATCACCTTCTTCCTCTTTCAGGACCTGGGAGGCTCCCGGCTTCCCTCCCCCAGTCCCCGCCCCTCCCTCCCACCCAGGGGTCTTCAGTCTGGCCCCATAGCTACCTTCTGAGCTGCGGCCTCCATACCTGCTCTGGTTTCCCTTCCCCCAAACACACTCTCCTCTGCGCTTTCAGCCTCACCTCTCCTCCAGGCGCCCCTGCTCACTGCCGTCCTCTCCCTTCTCTGTTTGTTCCAAACCTGGCCGGCTTCATTCCCCTCTCCATCCAAGGGCCCCAGGTTCCTGGGCACCCCTCCCCTTCTCCTTGTCCTGCTACCCTGGGTTTCTCCGTCTCTCGCCCCAACAATCCTCCCTACCCCTTGTCCCCCCATCCCACCTCCCCGCACCAAGCCTCCCCAATTTCAACATCACCGTACCTGGCCTGCCGGGCGCCGGCCCCCCCATGCCGGGCTCCGCCCGGAGCAGGAGGAGGGAGGAGGAGAGACAGAGAGAGACCGGGGGGGAGCCGAAGAGGGCCCTGCCGCAGAGACAGCCCCGCCTCCGGGTCCGCCCCCAGACCCGCCCCCGGCCCCAAACCCACCCTTCCACACCCTCCAAGGACGGAGCGGGAGCGGCTGTGCAGCGCCGCGCCGCTAGGCTGGGTTGGGCGGCACCGAGCCAGCGGCGCCCGCGGGGGCACTCAGAGAAAGGTCGCGGGGTGCGGGGGACCCGGCGCCAGCCAGTCCCCGCTCTGGGGCGTCCGCTCCTTGCCGACCCTCGCCTCTGCCCGGCCCAGTCGTGCTAGGTTTTGGTGTCCAAGGCCTCGGCGGAGCGAGGCGGGGCGCAGCGCGCAGCGACGCCCCCCACTGGCGGCCGGGGGCCTGCACCCACGCGCGTACCCCGTGCGCCCGGCGCTCCCCGGGTGCGCACCCCGTGTCTGGCCGGGGCGAGGCTGCGGCTGCGGGGCTCTGGGTGCAGTGAGGCGGCGAGGCCGGCAGGGGGGGCCGGTTTCCGGGCCGAGGGGCTCTAAGAGTCGGGAGCCGGACCATTCACGTCTTTGTCCAGCAGAGGGCGTGCTCCCGTGGCCGCACCCGGTCTTCCAGACGCCCCCTCGGTACAGGGAGGGCACCGGAGCTGGCTCGCTTGGTGCTTGTTGCCTATCCCTCCTGCTTCCCGTGCGTCCAGACCTTGCTTCACCGCCCGGGCTCAAAGTCTTTAGGCTGTCCGCCCCCACGGCCCAAGTCATCCTCCCAGTAACCTTTGACTCCGCAAAATAATGAATACAAAGAGCTTTGTTAAGTTTTAAATGGCTCCGTATGTTGAGGCTATTATATACACCCGTGGGAGAGGTAACCCTAAAATACGTAACAGTCCTTTCACATTTACACCTTAGTGTGAATAAACTTTTATTTATCCATTCAACAAGTATTTCCACAGAGACCAAAAATGTCCCTAGGACTGCAGGCACGTAAGAGTCCAGGTTGAGGTAGAGTGTCTGAGTTGGTGGAAAGGGGAGGATCCAAAGATAAGTTTGAATAGTTGGTAGCGAGTCAGCACCGAGGGAAGGAGGATCTGGGGGCGGAGCAGCGGGGCTGTGTTCTGACTATTGCCAGAGGGGATAGAGTCTGGGGTGGGGGTGGGGGTTTTGTGTGGGAGGCTGCTTCCTGGACCCCACTGCTTGGGAGGCCTCAGGATCTGGCTATAGTAGCCATTGCTGCCAAGAAGGGAGAGAGAGGGGAGGGCAGGTTCATTTTTAACAGTGATAAAAAATACATAAACTGGGCGCAAGTGTTTTTGCACTGTTTTGTTTTTGCCTAACCCTAAAGAGTGGTTAAAAATTTCCATGAGCTAAAGCTGAGGAAGGAAGGATGTGTCTGTCAGCCAGCCAGCCAGCCCAGAGCTAGTCTCAGTGCCATCAAATGCTAGCTCTAAGGGCTTGGGCAAATAACCCAATGCCTGTGAACCTCAGTTTCCTTAGGAGAAACCCTGGAGCAAAACCCACCCCAACTCTGCCCAGGGCTGTTTTGAGAATTCATGAGATAATTATGTGGAGTAGACAAATATGAAGAAGTTTAATATGTTTGAAAAGAGTTCCATATGACCAAACTTAATGACTCCATTTCCTTCTGAACCTGGGAGTGAAGACAGATGTGGTCATTAGACACTGCTTTTGCTAAAATAATTCCTCCCAGAGTGTTGCTTGGGGGACCAAAAAAGAGAAAATAGCAGCTAGAGGTTTATTTTTTCATGACAAGCACATAGTAGGTCCTTTATGAGTGTATGTGGATTCTCTATGGTGAGCAAGGGATGGGATGGGGAGGTGAGAAGTGTGAGAGGTGGGAGGGGTCAGGGGGTAGGGTCCAGGCTTGTGGCCAGCCCGGCGCCTCCTCGGGTCTGTCTGTATGTCTGTATGGGTCGGGTGACTGTGTGACCAGGAGTTGGAGAGAAAATGCAAGTCAGCACGTTCCTCAGTGTGTCTTCGTTGTTTCTCTACATGGGAGCCAGGCAAGGACACACTTGAGTGTGAGCAATGTCTCTGCTCTATCGCCAAGAGCCTTTCTGAACCTCCTGGGTCTCTTGTTTCCTCACTGAGGAATAATACGACGTCTGGGATTTGATTCAAATACTCCATCACAATACAACAAAAGATATTGTAGATATAGATGAAATAAGATTGGCTGTGAGCTGGTAAATGTTGAAACTGCATGCCGGCTACCTGGGAGTTCACTGTACCGTTCTCCGTACTTCGAGGCATGTTTCAAAATTGTCACAAGGATCCACTTGGAAAAGCGGATCACTTGAAAAAATATGGGCGCGTAGAAAAAAACAGCACCTTCCTCATACAATCACTGTGAAAACCAGTGGAGATAGGACAATAACAGCTGCAGCAGCACCATAACAACTTACTGGGCGCTTATGGGGTGACAGGCACCCAGCAGAATCCTGGTAACTTCCTTCCCACTTTTCTCGGTGTCTGTAGGCCAATGGCATTAAGTGCCTACAAGTAAGGGAATCCCTGGCCTCCCCGCAAACTCCTCCCCTTTCTCTCCGCCCTCCGCGGCCCCTCCCTCCGAGGAAGAGCTGGGGTGGGGCCCAGCAGGTGTGGGGTTAAGGCTGCCCGTTTAGGGCCCCTGGAACAGCAGCGGCGGCAGCAACTGCACCCGCAGCGGCGGTGGCAGGCCTGGCCCCGGGCCAGCTGGCCAGGAGCCCCAGGAGCGAGAGAGGGCGGGGGAAGGGGAGGAAGAGGGGAAGGAGGAGGAGAGGAGCAGTCAGCAGGCCCGAGGAGGCAGGACTTCCTGGTGTGGGGGTTGTCAACAGCCCAGAAGAGAAAGACCGAGAGGAGCGGAGTAGCGGAGAGAGACCCAGCGGTGCCACGCGGGAGGAGACTCGGGAGAGCCACTCGCCACGACCACCGAGGCGGCTCCACCTGGAAGATTGGGGGGCTGAACCGCCCTCCCCCGCATCTGTTCACAGACCCTTTGGGGCTTCAGAGGCCGCGCCTGGGCCCCCACCAAGGAGGCGGGGGTTCCTTTTCTGGACAGCAAACTTTCCGCGGAGATGCCTTGCGTAGCGAGGTGCAGCCCCCGAAGAGGACCGGACGGCCTCTGATCGCCGCCTGCGCCCCCCGCGCTACTGGGGCCAGGAGGCCCCGGGGAAAGGACAGCTCAACGTCTTAGGCGGCCGGGACCCCCCTCCCCCGCGCGGCCGCCGCCCCCGGCCCAGCTCGGTGGCCGCGGCCGAGAGGTAGGGCTCTGGACTGGGCGGGGCGCTGGGGCGGTGGGGCAGGGCCTGCCCCAGGGTGGGGGAGCTGGGGTGCGGGGGGCCTTGCAGGCCGAGTACTGGCCTCCCGGCAGCCTGGCCAGGCTGAGGAGCGGCTTTCACCCCTGTTCACCCAGGCCTTGGAGCCCTTGCCCTTGGGACGACTTGAGTTGGAGTCCCAGCTAGAAGTGCCCAACTTTGGGTCTGGCCCACCTTTTCCTGCTCTCCCTGCCCGCCCGGATCTGTCCCCTCTGTTCTGGTCTCTGTCATCTCTGCCTGTATCTTCGTCCCTGGGTCTCTGGCGGTTTCCCCTTCCTCCCCCATTCTGCTCCCCAGAGAGGAAGCCCCGGAGGTGCTGCCCACTGCTTTCTCACACACACTCTCTCTCTCTTTCCAGTTTGCAAACTCAGCTCTGGAGTTTGGAGGCAGCGACAGCAGCAGGAAAAACCTGCCCCTGCCCCCCCCCACTGCCTCCCCTGCCCTGTTCCTTCAGCAACCAGGCACCCCCAGTTCCTGCAAGGCCCTCCTGCCATGTCGGACCCAGACGTCCCCAGGGGCCCTGATGTCCCCACCATGTGGCCCCCCTGTTCCAGGGGTGCCTGAGCCTCTCTAGGAGCTCCCTCCCCCCGCCCCCCTGCCCACCTTGGCCAGTCCTGAGCCCTAGGGACCATGAGTGGGGGCAGGAAGAAGAGCAGTTTCCAGATCACCAGCGTCACCACGGACTACGAGGGTCCAGGGAGCCCAGGGGGTTCAGATGCCCCTGCCCTGCCAGCCCCCACCGGACCCTCGCCCCGCCTGCCCAATGGGGAGCCCAACCCCGAGCCAGGGGGCAGGGGCACCCCCCGGAATGGCTCCCCACCGCCTGGGGCGCCAGCCTCCCGCTTCCGGGTGGTGAAGCTACCCCAAGGCCTGGGAGAGCCTTATCGCCGAGGCCGTTGGACTTGTGTGGATGTTTACGAGAGAGACCTGGAGCCCCCTAGCTTTGGCCGGCTCCTGGAGGGAATTCGAGGGGCCTCAGGGGGCACAGGGGGCCGGTCTTTGGATTCCAGGTTGGAGCTGGCCAGCCTGGGCCTGAGCGCCCCTGCCCCACAGCCAGGCCTGTCTCAGGGCCCCACCTCCTGGCTCCGCCCGCCCACCACCTCCCCTGGACCTCAGGCCCGCTCCTTAACCGGGGGGCTGGGCCAGCTGGCAGTGCCTAGCAAGGCCAAGGTGGAGACACCCCCCCTGTCAGTCTCCCCGCCCCAGCAGCGCCCCCCAGAGCCCGGGACAGGGGACAGTGCCGGCCCATCCCGGGCTGCCACGCCCCTGCCCTCCTTGAGGGTGGAAGCGGAGGCAGGGGGCTCAACAGCGGGGACCCCCCCACTGCCCTGGGCCAAGGATGGAGCCCTGCGACTGAGGATGGAGTTGGTTGCTCCTGAGGAGATGGGGCAGGTAAGAGCTGGGTCCCAGGGTTGGGGGGATACGCCTGAGGGGTGGAGTCTGTCCATCTGGACCTAGGCCTCCACCTCCCTACGGCCTCCCTTGGCTCCCTCGTCACCTGTCTGTCATTTCAGACAGCCCCTCTTTTTCCTTCCTGCCATGCCACTTGCAAGTCCATTCCTGCTCTTCGCCCGGCCCTCGTTTCCTCTCTCAGGCTCTGTCTTCCCCACACTGCACTTTCTTTCCTCTTTGGCCTTTCGCGTGTTGCCTTTGGCCCCGTCTCCATCTCGGGGTAGCCCAGTCTCATCCCTCCATCGTGGAGATGTGACCGCCTCACTTTGGCCTTCACCTTCTGTCTTTGTCTCACTTCTTCAGGCACTGAGGGGGGGGCCCAGGGGGCGCTGGCATGCCTGCGCCTCTGGGAGAAGAGCTGCTGGCGTTGGGGCGGAGGGGCAAAAAGTAGGCATTCCGCAAGGGTACATCTCCCCTTTGCAGCCCATCTCCAAGCGGGGAAGGGGCGTCTTCTTTCTTTCCACCAGCCACCTTTGCAGCCTCATCTCTGGCTACGTCCCAAGCCAAACTTCTCTTGAGACATGGAGGAATTGGGCAGGGGTGAGGGGACCCATTACAAGGACGGCATTGGCTGGTTCGTCCTGTCCTTTGTACCCCCAGTTGTCTGTCCCAGTTCCCTGCTTCTGGGCCTCTCCAGGATCGGTCACTGGGGGTGGCCACCACGGAGTAGGAGAAAGGTGGCAAACAGCCGAGAAAGGGTTAAATCCTTTGCTCACTCTGCTTCCTGTCTCCAAAAGAGGAACAAGTCTGGGCTGGGGGGCAGGACGCCTGGGTCCTCCGGGTGCAGGCGGGGATGTTGGATGTGTCTGTCCTGGAGGAGAAAATAACACCTTGGATGCAGGAGGAAAGGCAGCGAGTGTGAGGATGAGAACTTTTCCCCTTCCTGGCCTTGGGCACAAACCACAGTATAAAAATAACCTGAGACTGTGTGTCTGGGCCCTGTCAGGACCGGTCAGGACTGGCTCCCCTCACCCGCTCCTGGCCTCAGACTCACATCTCTCGTGCCACCCCCCTCTTTTCTTGAGTTCTTTCTTGACTTCCTACCCCACAGGAGAAGATGTATTTCCTTTGCTGGTGCCTGTCCCCACACTCTTCCAAAGCAAGCCCCCTTTGCACCCCCAGCCTCCGCTCTCTCCATCCTTAAGCCCTGCCTGAGCCTCCGTTGGACCCCCCCGACCCTGCCCCTCTCTCCTCTGCGCCGGCTCCCTTTCCTTCCCCCACCTCCAGGGCTCTTCCTGTGTGTATGCGGCTGTGCTGCTGTTTCCTTCCACACCCCCTCAGCCCCCGGTCTCTTCTCCCTGGGTTGCCTCGAACGGGGCCCTCGAGGAGGGCCGGGGGCAGCACCTGGGCCCCTTCCTCTGTTCTGTCCCTCTAACCACTCTGGACTCACTGTTCTTGGCTTTTCCGAGAACCTGGGGCCTCCTGGGGCCTCACAGAGGCGTCTTGTTCCTGTGGCCCCCGCCCTCCCGCAGCCACCCCAGCCCCTGTCGGGCTGTGTGGGTCCTGCCCAGGCTCCGCCTCCCTCCGTCTCCACCCGCCCCCCCAAGATCCAAGCTCAGGAGCAGAACTTCACCTGAGTCCGAGAAGTTTGAGAGGAGAGGCTAGAACGGGCAGAGGAGGGTTGAGGGGGGAGGAGGGGGAGGACCAGTTTCTGAGGATTCATTCATTCTACAAATAGCTGTTGAACAAACTATAAGCTCTGCCCTCTGGAGCTTACCTTCCAGTAGCAGAGAGGCAAAAATACTTTAATTTCAGATAATATTAGGTGCTGTTAAAAAAAAAAAAAAGAACGGTGCAATGGAATTCACAAGTCAAAGGACGGGGAAATGCCTCTCTGAAGAAGTGACATTTGAGTAGCCATAGGAAGTCCGATGACAGAACGTGGGCGCTCTCTGACTAGCCCCTGATTAGGGGTCCTGGTTCTGGTGGTGGAAGGGTACCGGGGTGCAGACCAGAGCCCCTCTCTGATACCCCACAGCCACTTTCTGGAAGCCACTCACCCAGTCCTCAGGATGGGTGCTGTTTCTCTTGCCTGTAGTACCTGCCCAGTGCCTTCCCCAGAGCTAGGGGAAAGCGGGACTGTGGGGGCGGGACACTTGGGTCCTCAGTCCTTGGAAGGGTGTGTGGGGAGGTCCTCAGTCCTCAGAAGACGGACAGGGTGTGTGGGGAGAGGTGGGAGGGAGGACGAGTACTAGGGAAGTTGTAAGGTGGCTGGGTCCTTTCTCTCACTCAATGTGATTGTTCCTACCTGCCTTTCTCCAGGTGCCCCCACTCGACTCTCGCCCCAGCTCCCCAGCCCTCTACTTCTTCCCCGAAGCCAGTCTGGTTCACAAGTCTCCAGACCCCTTTGGAACAGCAGCTGCCCAGAGCCTCAGCCTCGCCCGCTCCATGCTAGCCATCAGTGGCCACCTGGACAGCGATGACGATAGGTAGGTGGGCTCCGGCTCCCCACCCAGCACCTGGGATAGCCGCATGAAACTGCCTGGTTGGTGTCCTTCCCCCACCTGAACTTGGAGAGGACCTTTTAAACAGAGAAGCCTGACCTGGGCATAACACACCGTGCAAAGTTGATTTGAGACCTACTCCCTCTCTGTGGAGAGAGCTGGGTGGGACTCCCTGGCTTAGGATTGTCAAATCATAGACTTTTTTAGAGTTTGAAGGGAGTCATTGTTGTCAAATTCCAGAGCTCTTGCAGATTTAGCGATCATCTGGCCAACCCTAAGAATTTACTGGCAAATGTGCTGGAGACCAGAATAGGGAGTCGGTCTCCTCCCAGGCCTCCCTCTCCCTCTCCAGGGGAATGGGACTCCTGCCTTTAGAGGTAACATCCTTAAGAGTCCATGCAGGCCACTTTAGGATCCTGGGACCTCCGGTAACAAGCACGTCCCTAAGGTTCTGTTTTCTGTGCTGGGATCTCCCTGGGGGCTGAGCCTTCCCGGCGGCCAAGGCCAAGCCCTAGCCATGGAGAGGCTGGCTATCGGTCACCGGGAAGGCACAGGAGAGCAGGATCTGCTGGGGTTTGCCCTTCAGGGGAGAATGTCCTTTTCACGGCGTGGTGGGCAGAACTTCCTGTTTCAAGGGCCAGGTTTCAACACAGGAATGTCAGCAAGCTGAAAAGGGAGGAACAAAATCGCGAGTCAGATAGCCAAGCGGCTCCCTCCTGGCCGTGGACTGATAGGAACCCAGGAGACAAGCCGAGGAGGCGCCGCTTTTATTTTGGAGGGAGGAGTGGGACTTCCTGTTTGAAGCCCTGGAGGAGGGACTTCCTGTTTGAAAGGCACTGTGGGCGGGGCTTAGTGTGCAACTGGGGGGCCTCTTCCAGAGGAGTCCCTCCTTCTTGCCTTCTACTCCCACCCCCGCCCCATCCCAAATCAGGGACCGAGCCCCACCGAAGAAAGGGGCCTTGGAGCCAGAGAGAAAAGAGAAGTGATAGCAGTGGGCGGAGGACAAGGGCTTTGTTGAGGCGCTTGGAGAATGTGGGGACAGAGGAGCGCTGGGCAGCGCTGCTTCCGGGCTCCCAGCTCTGAGGAATGTGTGAGGTGTGAGGTCAGCCCTGGCAGCGAGTGGCACCTACCCGCTACGTGCTATTCGCAGAGCTTCCCACCCGCCCCCTCTCCCACTCTCCCACTCCAGAGGTTCCCTGGTCCTCCCCCACCCCTGTTGATCTCAGAAGCCAGCCTCCAGCTTTCCCTTGGAGAGTTCTCCTTCCAGAAGCCTCCTCAGCTCTATTCTTTTAGCTTGTCCCCTCCTCCCTCCCTCTGTCCCACCCCCTCGAACACCCCAGTCTGACTGGTCTGCCTCCCAGCCTCCACTTTACCCAAGTGGAGTTCCAAGCCTCTGGGGCTCAGGCCCAGCCCAGCCCCTCCTGCTCCACCCTGCTGGGCCAGCGGGTTTGGGTTGGGCCACCTCCTTGGCCCCCTGGAATGGGGTGTGTAGCCCCCACCTCACCTCTGGTGTGCCAGGAGCTGGCAGAACAGGGTCTGAGTGGCATGGAACCTTCCTTTTAGAGGGAAAGTGGGCTGGGGGGTGAAGTGCCTGGATCACCCCACCTTACGGGGCGTTAGGATGCCTGACCGATCCTAGAATCTGGGGGTGGGAGAACTGAGGGTACATGGTGAATTCAAACTCTTCACGTTACCTGGGCTGCAAGAACCTTCATGCCGCCAACAGGGCCTGGCAGCTGGGAGGTACTTGAATAAGTGGGTAGATGTATGATGAGGGCATGGGTGGATGGGTGAGTGGTGGATGGCCAGCCTGAGGATCCAGGCATTCTAGGGAGTGAATTCCAGGCACTCAGGAAAGAAAAGTTATATTTATTTATCCACTGCTTCCGTGGGGTCAAATGCTACCTCTTATTTCACATAATTCTAAGAGCAGCCCCATGATCCTGGCCTTTCTGATGAAGAAACTGAGACTCAGAGAAGGCAGGTTTTAGAACCTTGCCCAAGGTCACCCAGCTAGTGAGTGTCAGGACTGCTGCTGGAGCTTGGGTCTGACCCCAGACCACATGCTCTCCACTCTTCTACCGGGACGCCTGTGTCCCAAGAGACAACCATCTTTGGGATGCCCTTTCCGTCCAGGACAGAGGCAGGGACTGCTCTCCCAACCCTGGCGAGGAGCCATCGTTCTCCCTGCCTCCCCGGCCTTGCCTCGCCCCAGACACCACAGATCCGGGAGGGAGTGTAGACAGGGCAGCTGGATGCCACTTCGTTGGCCTCAGGCCCAGCCCCTGGGGGCTCAGGACAGTGAGGAAGCAGGGCTGGCCCTTGTCCCCAGTGTCAGACCTTCCCCACCTCTCCCAGATGTCCTGATTCTTCATCTGATTCTCATTTTGAGGCTGTTTCATTTGACCTTCAGAAAGGAAGACCAGCCTCTAACAGCTGTCTTTGCCCCAGGACCTAAGAGTCCTGCAGGGCCTGAATGCCCAGTTGTGCTTGCTGTGCACTGCACAACTGCAGGGGGCGCCACTCAACATTCGAACTGTTGACACTGGAAGTCATGACCGTTTTCAAGAAGATGGCGCTAAGTGACTTGAAGGACTTTATTCTGACTCACCCACAGTTGCTTTGGGGCTTGTGGTGAAAGCTGATCCCACCCAGACCACCCCAGGCTTCCCACGCCTGACCCTGTTCCGGGTTCCAGCACAATGCCAGCAGTCCCTCACTTGGGTTTCTCAAAGGGAGGGCTTGGGTTGCCAGAGTCCTGGCCCCTTGAAGTGTTAATGTTAGAATGTGCCAGTGGAAAGTGCTGTCAGAAACTCTCCAGCGCTAGACAAACAGGAGATAATCATCTATTAGCCAACAACTGTTTATTGTTGTATTATTCCTTTATTTCTGGCAAGAAGGAACAATTTACTTGGCATTCTTACCGCGTGTCTGCGAGTAAGGCCAGTGTTCCCATTGCTGTGGATCTGCCCCTCTTTGGTCTGTGTGTCTGTGTGTCCCGGGCGCTGGGGCTCTGTGGTGGCCTGGTCGCCACCAGGTGTTTGAGACAGCGTGCAGACGGCTTTGACTCTCCAGCTGGCTGACCCGCCATCCACCCTTAAGCTGGTCCTCTCCCCCCAGGTCCCAGGTGCCCTCCCCCCCAACCCCGTCCTGCTCTCTCAGGCCTGGTCCCTCTCTTGGTTACTCCACCTGCCGGCATCTTCTGCACCCAGAGGTTGGATGGGAAGTGGAAAATTCCCAGTACCCTCGTGCTCCCTTCCCGGCTACAGGGCCTCATCCGAGGGTCACCTTGGATTGAGTGCTGATTCTCCCCACAGGGAAGTGAGCTGGAACTGACAGCCAGGAAAGAGGACTTGACAAGAGAGCACAAAGGCGAGGGATGTAGTGTGTTGGGGTCACCTTCTCCAGGAGGGGTGCAGCTGGGGGCTGGAGGTCAGGATTGGTGATTCTGCAGTACTGGAGGGCATGCGTGCAGGGCCGGCCTCAGGTCTGAGGCAGCTGAGGCAGAAGCTGGACGGGGGAGAGTGGTGAGCCGTAGGGTGAGGCAGGAACCTGGGGCCTGAGTGGTGGGGAGAGGAAGCCTTGGAGGACAGGATGGGGTGCAAAGGACGGCGCAGGCCCTGGGCCATGGAGAGACTGGCTTGAGGGAGAGCCGGGTTCCTGGACTCTTGAGCCAGGCCTGAGTCGACCTCTGGTGGCCACTTCACAAACTGCATCAGACCTGGTGTCGCCTCCCTGTCTCCGCTCCCGGGAGTCTTCAGAACTCCTGCTCCTCTTCCCAGTAATCCCACCTCCAGCCTCACCTTCTCAGGTCCCTTCAGGCCCTTGCTCCCTCCAAGATCCCAGACACCAGGCTCAGGTCCCAGGTCCACAGGCTGAACTTTTCTTTCAGGCTCTATTTTTTTTTTGTCGCCATGGCAACCTTTCCCATTGCTCCTCACCCTCACCGCGGGTAGGACCTCCGGCTAGGCCCCAGGGGTCACCCAGGATGTGGGCCTTGTGTTTCAGGGAAGTGCTTATAGCCCAAGGGAGACTGCAAGCGCATCAGAAACACCCTCCATTCCACCCCCTCCGTCCCTTTACCTCCCAACTGAGAGCTGCTGAGGCCTTAAGGGAGAGGCCAGTGTTTGTCCAGAGGGGGCAGGATGGGGTCAGAGGTGGGACAAGGCCTCCCAGGGCCAGGCTCTCCCTCACCCTCACACCCCTCCCCGACCCAGGCCTCTGGCCCTGCAGCCCCTCCCCCGACCCTGCCCACCAGCTGACTTTCCCTCCGTTCTGGGCTTGGTGCCAGGGTGAGAAGGGGACACTGGCACTGACCGTGTCTGGGAATTCCCGCCCACCGTGGAGCCGGCGGGAGGGGGTCCCCGTGTCCCCGAGGAGCCAATAGCAGCCAGGCCTTGCCCTGGGGGGCGGTGTATATCTTTGAGGCCAGCACCCCCAAGGCACTGTCTCCTTTCTGCTTGCCTGGCACCAGCCAGGCCCTGCTCTGCCCGGGGGGCTTTGAGCCCCCCAGGCAGCCCTTCCGATACGGCCCTCTCCCTCTGGGGAGCCCCGAGGACTCTTTCCCCTCGGGGATGGCCCAGCCAGGGGTCTCTGTCAAGTCCCTGGTGTCCTCGTATGAGACCCGAGTTAGGGGTACGGCTCCGGGGCCTCCCCGGAAAAGGGGCTGTGTCTCCTCTCCTTGTTCCCCTCGGGGAGCATCCCCCATCCGAGGGGCGTCTGGACCCCCACCCCGCTGGGGCCTGGGAGGGCCTGGGCAGCGGCCCTCACCCCGCCGGGGGATGGACAAAACCCTCCTCTCCCTGATTCTCTACTGCCACAGGTACAGGCAAGGGCGGGGGTGGGAGGCTGCAGCGAACAGGCGGGCAGGGGAGGCGGCGGGCCGGGGCGTCCAGACCCCTGGCTTAACACCTGCTCCTCCTCTGCCTCACCTCTCGTCTCCCTGTGTCTCTGCAGTGGCTCCGGAAGCCTGATTGGCATTGACAACAAGATCGAACAAGCCATGGTAAGAGATGCCATCTTGGTCTCAGCACGTCCCGGCTCGTGCGCTGCTGCCCAGGCCCCTGGCTGCATCAGCTGGCCCCATGCTCCATCCCTGCCATCCTCATTTTTAGGGAGTCCTGACTCCCAGCTAACCGTGACCCTGACCTGCTCCCCGCTGGGCTCCTTGGAGCCTCCGCCCCTTCTTGTCTCTACCCGAACCCTGGGCGTCTCTTGGTTCCTCACCCGCTATGAACCTGCTAGGGCTCCTCCCCGTCTAGTCTTTGTGCCCCGACCTGGCCTCTGTGCGGCGTGCTCACCCACCTCCATTCCCCGCCCCGTCCCTTCCCTGTTTAACTTCTTTCCGAGGGTTCCCATCTTCTGGGAGCAGGAGGCTTTCTCACACCCAGCTCCTCAGGGCACCGGGCAGGGGTTGAGGCTGGGGCGGCCTGGGACCCCTGACGCTTTGCCTGTCCCCGGACCCCCAGGACTTGGTGAAGTCCCACCTCATGTTTGCGGTCCGGGAGGAGGTGGAGGTGCTGAAGGAGCAGATCCGGGACCTGGCCGAGCGGAATGCCGCGCTGGAGCAGGAGAATGGACTGCTGCGTGCCTTGGCCAGCCCCGAGCAGCTGGCCCAGCTGCCTTCCTCGGGGGTCCCGCGGCTCGGGCCCCCAGCGCCCAACGGGCCCTCAGTCTGAGCCTCCCTTCCCTCACAATGTGCCTTTGGGGGCTGTCACAGCTGCTAGGCCTTGTGCCAGCTGCCTGCCCCCTCTTCCTATGCAGCTTTAAAGCCCCCTGATCCCCGGGGATGGGAGTTGAAGGCTCAGAAGTGGCCTGTCCCCCACCCTTCCTCCGTCTCCCCCCAGTGCCCAGGGACTGGGCAGGGCATCCGTAGGCGTTGATGAAGAAGGGAGGGTATCAGGACGGGCTATTAGATGAAGCCCCCCTCTCCCTCCCTGGGCGTTGGCGTTCTGGGACCCCCGGCAGTAGATGGCTCAGGGAGCAGGAGGCTCCCTGGCAGACACCCCCCCCTTGTTCCCCGAGTGCCCCCCTCTTCTCTGCCCAGGGGAGGGAGTATGGACAGTATCCGCAAGTTCTGGGATTCAGGTTGTTATTAAAATAATAATTATAATTAAAAAATCCGAAGAGACTTGAATCCGGAGGTTGGCGTCTCGTTGCTTGTGTCCAGATGGAGGACCCGCACCAGCAGTTTCTTCTTGTGGGAGAAAAACTGAGGCTGTGGGCTCCCCTGGAGGTCTTGTCCAGACTGGGGAGGTTTAACGCGGCTCAGAGTAGAGATGCAGGAGGAAAAGGGAGCCAATGGCCTGGGTCCTGGGAAGGGGCAGGTGAGGCGAGGCAGAGGTGGGGGGGGGGGGCGTCGGCCCACGTGCTGGTGAGGGACAGGGAAACAATGAGGCCTTTGGTGATTGTGCAGGATCCACCCCCAGCTTCCCAGCGTGTCCCCTCTGCGGGCTGGATCCGGGTGGCTGCTCGGGGGCGGGGCGCCCTGAATGGGCGCCTTGTCTCCACGCTGGGTGTGGGCCAGGCTCCCCGGGCACACGGTGCCCTCGCCAGGCCTGGCCGGCCTCCGTAGCCTCCACCCCCAGCTGGCTGAGGATGAAGTCCAGTGGGGGAGCAGCCCCTCCCCAGCAGCCTCGGCTCGGTCCCAGGCGGAAGGGCAGGTAGGGAAAAGGACCCCATCTAGTGGGCAAGGAGGGAAAGCAGCAGCCTCCACTTCAGGAGAGCCCAGGTCCCACTAGATGGGGCCTTTGGAGAGCTGGATGCCAGTTTGGACTCTCCTCCCGGTGCAGATTTATGACTTGGGCAGGCTCTTTGGTTTTCCCGAATCTCAGCTTCCTCCTGGGTAAAATAACCTACATGACATCATCACCCAGGGGAAGTGCCTGGAGAGTTTCAGGTGCTCGCTAAGTGTTACTTTCCTGTCCCTGGATTTGGGGGAGTGGGGCTGAGGGCACAGGGAACAGCTCCTGGGGTCCAGGAAGGGCCTCGGGGGGTTGGGGCAGGGCCGGCAGGTGCTCACAATGGGCTAGAACTCTCCCTTCCTCCGGGTTCTCTTCCACTTTGACTCCTCTCCCTGTCCCAGGGAGGGGAGGAAGGGCCTCAGGTGAGTCACTGAGGGGACTCTTTCCTCCTGGATTCTCTATTTCTTTCTTCCCTGTTGCGCGTGAAGCTCCCGAGAGACCCCTTAGGTGGCGGCCACTGGCCCGCAGCCTGTCCCCCTCCCCTTCCCTGCTGAACTAAATGCTGGTTCTGCCCTTTCCTTGGGGCTTGGGTGTCGAGAGAAATGGCTGCGGTTGTGAGGTTCTTCCGATGGATCTGGCGCAAGATTAGTCGCTGGGTGAGTTTCAGAGATGGCCTCTTCCACTTGACATGGTGGGGTGGGAGATGCTGGTCACCTGGCTTCCCGCCCCTCCTGGCCTCTTGTGCCCAGACAAGACTGGAAGGGATGAGGTGAGGGACAGGAGGGCTGGGAGGAGGCAGGGACACTCACTGCCCCTTCTCCTCTGGGCTTTCCCTTCTCCTGACTGAGGTCTCTTGCTCTGCCCTTCTCTTCTGTCTCTCCTCTCCCCCGTCTTGGCTCCTAGGTTTTCTTCTGGAAACACCAAACTAAGACAGCCATCGGGGAACACAGCAACTCCAAGAAAAATGCACCGAAGCTGGAGAAGACACCCAAGGTGGCTGAGACTTTCAAGTTGGTTGAGGCCAAAGAGGCTAAGGTCTCCAAAGTGGATGTGTCCTGCAAGGTGGCCGATCCTTGCGTGTTGGCCAAGACCACCACGGACCAGGCTGTGACGGAGGCGGGCCATGGGAAGAGATCACTTTTGCAGCTGCCCCGGACTGCCGTCAAGTCTGTCTCCACGCTCATGGTCTCAGCCCTACAGTCTGGCTGGCAGATGTGCAGCTGGAAGGTCAGCGCCATATCCGCCTTGTCCCGGGCAGCCGCCCCCCACCCTCTCTGACACCGCAAAATGTAAAATGGTCTGGCCACTCTGGAAAAACAGTTTGGGGTTCTTATAAAAAATACAATTATGTGGCCCAGTAACTACTCTGGGACCTTTATCCCAGATAAATGAAATTTTATGTTCACACAAACATCTGTAGGTGAATGTTCACAGCAGCCTTATTCATAATAGCCCAAACCACCCCAGATGCCCTTCAGTGGGTGAATATGGTTAAACAGTGATATACTGATACCATGGGCTGCTCCTCAGTCCTAAAAATGAGCCCTACTGATGCATGCAACCACTTGGATGGATCTCAAGGAAATAATGTTGAGTGAAAGCAATCCCAAAAGGTTATGTAGCATAAGATTCCATTTATATTGTATACCATTCTTTTAAAAAAAGTTTTATTTTATATTGGAGTAGAGTTGATTTACAATGTTTTAGTTTCGTGTGTACAGCAAAGTGATTCAGATATACATATACATATATCTATTCTTTTTCAGATTCTTTTCCCATATAGGTTATTAGAGAATATTGAGTGCTATGCAGTAGGTCCTTGTTATATATACCATTCTTGTTTTTTGGTTGCTTTTTTTTTTTTTTTTTTGCTTTTTTGGGCCATACCCGCGGCATATGGAGGTTGCCAGGCTAGGGGTCGAAACAGAGCTGCAGCCATAGCAACACTGGATCCGAGCTCCGTCTGCAACCTACACCATAGCTCATGGCAACGCTGGATCCTTAATCCCCTGAGCGAGGCCAGGGATCGAACCCACAACCTAATGGTTACTATCGGATTCCTTTCTGCTGTGCCACAAGGGGAGCTCCTCTATATACCATTCTTGAAATAACAAAATTATAGAAGCAGAGACTTGATTTGTGGTTGTCAGGGGCTGCCGGGGAAGGGGAGGTGGGCTGGTTATAAAAGGGCAACATGAGGAATCCTAGTGATGATAGAAAACTCCTCTATCTTGACTATGGTAACTGGATACATGAACCTGCACATAGCATGTTAAACTGGGTAGAATTCAACACACACACACATACACACGAGTACAAGTAAAGCTGGGGAAACGAGTTAGTTCAGTTCAGTGGATTGTATTGATATTGATTGTATTGATATTAATATTGATATTTATATCATCCTATGATATTGTACTAGAGTCTTGAGAGATTTTACTGTTGGGGGAAAGTGGGTAAAGAGTATACAAGAATCCTATCATTTCTCACAACTGCATGTCGATATGCAATTGTCTCAAAGACAAAATTTTAAAGAAGGGAAATGTCTAGATCACTACCAAGTCAATTTATTTTGGCCTTGAATAAAATATTATTAATAATTTATTTTTTTATTTTTTATTTTTTTTGTCTTTTCAGGGCCGCACCCGCGGCATATGGAGGTTCCCAGGCTAGGGGTCTAACAGGAGCTGTAGCTGCCGGCCTACGCCACAGCCACCGCAACCCGGGATCCGAGCCGTGTATGCGACCTACACCACAGCTCACGGCAATGCTGGATCCTTAACCCACTGAGCGAAGCCAGGGATCGAACCCACAACCTCATGGTTCCTAGTCGGATTCATTAACCCCTGAGCCATGACGGGAACTCCTAATAATAATTTTTTCAAGTTCACCTGACTGCCCTGTGGAGGGAGGTCCGAAAGGGCCAAGAGGAGAGAGGCAGGAAGATCCACTGGGGGTTGCCGTCCAGGTGAAGAGGGAAGGATGTTCTAGATGGGGAGAGAGCATCAGGAAGAAAAAGTTAACTGATTGGAGCGATATTTAAGAGGTAGAATTGTTGTACTAGGTGGTTGACTGGATGGTGGTGAGGGAAGAGGGAGAGACCAAAGTCCAAGCAGGCTGGAGCCATTTGCTGGGAGCGGAGCAGACTTAGGGGAGACAGTGACAAGTGTAGGGAACCGGGACAGGATGAGTTGAGATGTTGGAAGGACATGGGCAGGAGGATGTCTAGGAGGCAGTGGGATATACAGTCCTGGAGGCCAGGAGAGGGCTCTGGGTTGGAGACAGAGGTCAAGGTGTCATTCTGTCCTTCATTTTAATACGCTCTCCATGAAATCCTAGTGGGGACTCAAAGGTGGGTCAGACATGGTCTTTGTCTTCCAGGAGCTTGTATTCTGGTATTGAGAACAGATGAGTCTACAGAACAAATAGTGTATAAAATGTGTGGTATGGGGAGTTCCCATTGTGGCTCAGCAGGTTAAGAACCTGACATAGTGTCTGTGAGGATGCAGGTTCCATCCCTGGCCTTACTCAGTGGGTTAAGGATCCAGCATTGCCACAAGCTGCGGCGTAGGTCGCAGATGCAGCTCAGATCAGGTGTTGCTGTGACTGTGGTGTAGGCCAGCAACTGCAGCTCTGATTCAACCCCTAGCCTGGGAACTTCCGCTGCAGGTGTAGCTCTAACAAGAAAAAGAAAAAAAAAAAAAAAAGCATGGTGTGGCCAAACACAAGAGTAGAAACAACCTGAGAAGCCTTTCTGGAGGAGGCAGTGCCCAAGCTAAGGCCTGACAGAGGAGGTGGAATCAGACAAGGCTTTGCTGTTTAACTGCAGGTGGTTCCACCTGCAGTTTCTCCGTAGACTGTGCTATTCACTTGCGCTCATCTTCTCTTTTTCACAGTCATCTGTGAGTTCTACCTCAGTTGCCTCCCAAATGAAGACTGGTTCTCCTTTGGAGTCCCGAGAGGCTGAGATGCTTCGGGAGGTATACCTGGTGCTGTGGGCCATTCGGAAACAACTGCGGCAGCTGGCCCGCAGGCAGGAGAGGCGGCATCGGCGCCACATCCCGGCCCACACTTGCCCCCAACCTGACCCAGTTCAGAGCCTGAAACAGGATGCCCGGAGTCCCCTCTAGGGGGGAACCCCACATCTTCAGCCCTCACCTCAGTCTTAGGTCAGGTTGATAGGAGAAGTTAGGGCAGCAGGCCAGGAGTTGTGGGTGAGGAGTTTTCATATACTGTCACCTCTTATCAGGACCCCAAGTTCTGGCCTGGGGTCACACATTCCCCTTCATTCCTTTTATTCGATTTGTAAAAAATTATCAAAATGTTGGGAAATAAATATCAGATGTTTCTGAGTAGATGTAGAGTGTGTGGATGACCAGAGGCAATGAGGGGAACTTGAGTGGCACAGGGAGGGTCACCTGAGGTGCTGGCCCAAATATGTGGGAGTAACCTCTGGGCCTATAGGGGGCTGGGGGGACGCGGGGCTGGGCCCACAAGCCTTTTAGGAGCTGACTGCCTTTGGCAACTCTGCCTGCCCTGCAGTGCAATAGCTTCCACACCCGTCCATCGACACGCTGGGTACCAGGTGCTGAGCCCATGCTCTCCCTGGAAATCCTACAAGTGAAATTGCTGCGGATGTTATGGGACTTGTCCAAACCCCACAGCGAATGACACCTCGCTGGAAACTCCGCCTCCGCTGCCCACAGCCCTGCCTCTCTGGCGCTCCCCTCACTGGCCCGGCCGTGGCGAGGGTCAGTGTCCGGTACCTGGGGTCCGCGGACAAACATCGGGCCCTCTGGCCACGCCCCCACCGAGAGCGGCGGAAAACTACAGCTCCCAGGATTCCCCGCGGCGACGTGGGGCCGCCGCGGGCAGAGGGCCCGGGCCGGGGGCGGGGTCGCCGAGCTTCCTGTCCGAAGACTGGGGACGCCGCTGGACGCCGCGAAACTGAAGGCTTGGCGGGAGGCCTTGGTCATCCCGAGGGAGGTAGAAGGGAAGGGGACAACACGAGGGAAGGCCGTGGAGCCGCAAGTTCCCTCTACGGCTTAGCCCACCCGGTTGCCTAGGCCACGCGGAGGCGCAGAGGTGGCTCATCAAGGAAAAGCGTGGATATTTCTTTCACCAGACGGCAAAATTCTGGGATGTCAGAGTTCCAGGGCTTGGAGGTGGGGGAAGGAGCAAAGGTTGGCAGCAGGGCTCGAGCCTAGGGGGCAGCAGACGCCCCGGGACCAGGGGAGGGACTGCTGTATTGCTGGGTCTTGGTCCCGGAGAGGTCGGCTATGGGGAGCAGGTGGTGGGTGTGAGCAAAGCTGAGGGCCAGAGAGGAACAGCGGGGATGGTTTGCAGAGTCTCAGGACCCAGTTTACTAGAAGGGTCAGCAAACTCTCCTGCCCTCCTCTTCCCCACCCGCAGCCACAGCTCTGGCAGGGCTGGGCCCCATTGCTGGGAATCGGTGGCCTCTCCCAAAAGTCCAGAGCGGCTACCGGGCTGCCCAGCCCTATGCCCTACAACTCTGCTACCCTGATCCTGTTAGCTGTGCACCGCGCCCCAACATTTACAGTCCGGGTATATCACTCACTTATCATACACCCGCTGTGACTATTGTTTTGTTCTAAGTAATTCTCACATTGGCTTTATGATGAAGTCTTATCACTTCCGTGTTTTAGCGAGGAAAACTGAGGGACAGAAAGGGCATGCTTAAGATCATGCAGCTTTCATTCATCCTACGAATGAATCTGGCTCCCAGCGGACATATTACAGGTACACACACATTACATAGCAGGAGTTCCATACGTCAATGTGGTGACTTCGCCAGGAATCAGTGCTGAGTTTCGCCTGAAGCCAGGCAGGGCCTCAACTTTGTAAAACACAGTGGCTCAAATCTGGGGCTTTCACTCACCAGTTATTCACCCCACGTCCATAAATGCCAGGAACTGTTCTGGGCTTGAAAAGGCGGTACAGGTCTGTATCCCAGGATATCTGAGGTGTAATGGGTCTTAGGGCTTTGGAGTAGGGCCTCTCTAAGATCCAGCATCAGCCCCTCCAAGTTCTTAGAGATGTGCTCCTCTTCCTACGCGAGAGAAGGGTAGGGTAGGGTAAAGCCTCGGTGCCCCTGAGGGTCACTGGTAAATAGCCTTGCAAGTCGCTACAGGCCCAGGAGCCGATGGACTTGAGGCTGTGGGCTTGTGGGAAGGAACACTGCTTCCATTCTTCTTTGGCTGCTTCAGCATCTTGGGAATGTGAGGAGAGGAAAGAAAGGTGCGTTCAGCCAGCAGCCAGGCTGGCACCTCCCATCTGTCTCTCCGTCCCCAGGCATGAGAGAGTCCTGTCTGGGCTTGGCCAAGCGGGGGCTGGAGACTTGTGGGAAGAAGAGGATGGGATGGAGGGGCAAAGTCCATAGAACTTGCTTTTCTTAGATGTCTCAGTGCACGCGGGCGGCCTCCTTCCTTCCCATCCTAAATCATCCAATCCACGCCCCTGGAGAAGACTTGTGTTGGGACATGAGGAAGAAATTCCCAGCTGGAATGAAAGCATATAGGATCTCCTAGGGTGGAGATTTGCTGGGGGAGATTCTTACCCACCCAGCCTTCTCCTCCTAGACAGCAGTGGAGGATGGCGTGACCCGTGGGGAAATCTGCCTCCTGATGACAGTCTTGAGCAAAAATCCCACCTTGGACACCTCCTCCGTCCCCATCAGACCCCAGGCGTTTCCTTCCCCTCCCCCAAGGCTGCTCCACTCCCTGCAGTGGAATTGGTAGGGCTGTGGATGAGCCCAGCTGGGACGGAGGTCTTTGTTCTTCCTCGTCTTCCTTTTTTTTTTTTTTTTTAGCTTTTTATGGCCGCCCTGACGGCATTATGGAAGTTTCCAGGCTAGGGGTCCAGTCGGCGCTACAGCTGTCAGCATAAGCCACAGCCACAGCAATAAGGGATCAGAGCCAAGTCTGTGACCTATACCACAGCTCACAGCAATGCCAGATCACCGACCCACTGAGCGAAGCCAGGGACCGAACCCCATGTCCTCATGGATACTAGTTGGATTCGTTTTCCGCTGTACCACGCTGGGGACTCCAGAGGTCTTTCTTTTTAAAATCCACTCTATGCTATTAGAGAGGGGGGGCCCTGGGGATGTGGGGAGCCAACGCGAGTGCTGGTCCCAGGCGCCCCTGCTCAGTTCTCAGTCCTGCCTCATCTCCCCTCCTCCCCTCCTCCCCGTTGTCATCATGATTTCCCGAAAGTGTCAAATCGCTTCTTTTTCCCTGTGTTTCCCCTACAGTCTGTTCATCACACAGCAGAACATGTCAGTGCCCTGCTTGAACCCTGCCAGGGCTTTCCATCACCCTTGGGAAAAAACCCAAACTGTCCCCTTTGTCTAAAATGCCCTCCTCTCAGCTCTTGGCATGGTGGGCTCCTTGCCTGTCGCTACATCTTCGTGGATTCCTTGCCTGACCACCTGACCTAGAGATTGAGAGAGAGCCGCTGTCGAGGTCATCCTCTCTCACCCGCTTTGTTTTTTCATAGTACTTCACAGTATCTGAAATTATCGCTTTGATTTGTTTACCAGTATACTTGGGTGGCAGCGGTGCAGTGCAGTAAAGAGCATGGGAAGTGGTTTAAACAAACACTTCCTGCATGTGTAACCTTGAGTAAATTGGTTAACCTCTCTGAGCCCTGGTTTCCTCATTTGTCAAGTGGGCATGGTAGCAGTCCCGGTGTCCTGTCGCAAGGGTCAGGGAGATGATGGCTGTCACACCGTAAGGGCTCAATAAAGGTTAGCTGCTGTTACAATGATGATGGTTCTGATCTTTGGTTTACGATGAACTAGTTCTGTGGCCTAAAACAGTGCTGAGTGAACCAGAAAGTAAACTTTCACCTAGGATTTAGGACGCACTCTCCACAGTTGTGTGGGGCAGGGAACACCGTTTTGGCAGTGACAAGAAATGCCATGTGCGGCGAGCAGCCCAAACAGCTTTTGAGAGGGAGCCAAGAGACCTCAGTGCTGGTGTCAACACTGCTACCGCTTTGGTGCTGGATGCTGGTCGCTGGTGAGGCCCTCGCCTTCCTTGGGCCTCAGGTTCTTCAAATAAAATGATGGGTTGACGAGTTCTCTTGTGGTGCAGTAGCTTAAGGATCAGGCATTGTCACTGCAGTGGCTTCGGTTGCTCCAGCCTGGTCTGGGGACTTCCACATGCTGCAGGTGTAGCTCAAAAAAAAAAAAAAAAGGGTCGAACCGTCTGCTCTGTTCCCTGCCAGCTTCTGGGGGTTCTAGTCAGGCCCTCTGCTCCTTTTCCACTGCACACTCTTCAGCGCTGGGGACACACAGTGCCTTCAGCTCCCTCAGCTCTGCATCCTAACAGTTCAAAGCTGCCACGGAGAGAGTTGACCTGGGGAAGATATTCTTGGTCTTAAGCCTTTGATCCCAGAGACAAAGTCCTAGCCCTGGACACGGGATCTTCTTTCTACCCATGTCCTGCCCTCCCCTTCAGCCTCACCCACTTTCCTATTTGAGCCCAGGCGGGGGCAGGGCGGGAGGGGCCCCTGCCTGAGCCACCCTTCCCCCCACCGCGGGCTGCGCACAGGCACGAAGGCCTTGGCCTCAGACATGCAGGCAGAGCGTGTGGACAGCTGGAAGCACACAGAGGCCTATGCCCGTGTGTACTTGTGGGTCTCTGCAGTTATATTTTAACTTGCTCCTGTTTTCTTCTCAGTTGCGACAGGACTGAGATTAGAGGAAAAGATCATAGGACGGCAGGGCTGGCATTCTCTACCCTCTCCCCGAGGGAAGCAGTCACCTGTCAAATGAGATGTTAGTCTCTAGGGCTGTTGTGGGGGTAGCTTCCTTTGTCTGCCCCCTCCCCCCGCAAGGTGTGCCCGTGGTCCAGCAGGGCTTGAGGGAGGAGGGGGATGAGGTGGAAGCACCTGTGGGACTCAGAGGGCGGGAGCTTTTCCAAGGAGCCAGGAGGGCTGCAGGCCTGGGAGCAGGTGTTTCTGGTGGTGGCCTCATGCTGAGTCCTTTGCCCCCTGGGTCACTGCTGCCAGGTTGTCATCTGTCCAGTCCTTACTGGAGCTGCCTATCCGCTCACTGGTCAATCTGGGGACCTGGGTTAGATGGCCAGTGAGATATCCAAGGGGGAGATGGACTAAGGGAGGGGCTCTCCTTTTCTCTTCTCTGTCCTCTTTGTTTCAAATCTGAGCCCGACACCTGTCACCCAGCTCATCTGGGATGCTGTCTCCCTGTTAAAGCTGAGGCCCGGTCTTCTGCCTGTCTCCCTTTCCCTCAGTGCCTCCTAGAGTGGGTGGCACAGGGGATCAGGTTTTGGAGGGTGGGGCTTGGTCTTGTTGTGTTGAAGGAGGAGTCTGTGCTTTGTGGAATGAGGTGTGGCATGGCCTGGCTTGCCTAAGCTGGGGCAGATCAGAAGGGCTGGTTCCTGGGGTGCGGGGAGGTCTGACTGTGCTTCTCTGGTATTATTTCCCCTCCTTTAAACTTAAGACCTAGATGGAGTTCCCTGGTGGCTCAACCAGTTAAGGACTGGCATTGTCTCTGCCGTGACTGGTTACAACTGTGGCGCAGGTTCAATCTTTTGATCCCTGGCCTGGGAACTCTTCAGTCCACTGGCACGGACAAAAAAAAACAAAACCACCTAGTTGTCTTTCCTTTATTGTTTATATGCTCTAACAATTTTTCCTCTGGGTTGTGGGTCTTTTCTAGAGACCTACGGAGTTTCAGAGTTTAATATGGCATTGTAGAGTTTGCATTCTGAAGCCAAACTACTGGGTTTTGAATCCCGGCTCTACGACTTATTGGTTCTATGGCCTTGGATGAGTTGCTTAACCTCTCTGTGCCCGAGTCGCCTCACCTATAAAATGGATGATGTAGGATTGTTGTAAGAGAATGAATGCATCAAAAAAACTTAGTACCTGCCACATTTTATGGACTGTATACATGCCTGGTTTTGTTATTATTTCTTTGATGTCTAGCAGCTCTTTTTTTTTTGCTTTTTAGGGCCACATCCACGGCATATAGACGTTCCCAGGCTAGGGGTGCAATTGGAGCTGCAGCTGCTGATCTATACCACATCCACACAACACAGGATCTGAGCCGCATCTGCAGGCTGTACCACAGCTCACGGCAAAGCTGGATCCCTGACCCACTAAGCAGGGCCGGAGATCAAATCCGCATCCTAGTGGGATTTGTTTCCACTGCCCCACAGTGTGAACTCCTTGAAGCTCTTTATACATGAGGGACATTAGCCCTTTTTGATATGAGTTGCATATATTTTAACACTTTTTTTTTTTTTTTTTTGCTTCTGCGTGCTGTGGCTTGCTGTGGGATCTCAGTCCCAGACCAGGAATTAAACCCGGGCTGCAGTGGTGAAGGCTCTGAGTCCTAACCACTTGACTACCAGGGAACTCCCTCTGTTTCCTTTAAGAAGAAGAAGAAAAAAAAAAGACTTTTTATTTTGAACTAATATGGGTTTACATGCCATTGTCAAAAATAATCCAGAGCTCCTGTATACCCTTCATCCAGTTTCCCCCAGTGGTAACACCTTGCATAATTATAGTACAATATCACCACCAGGAAACTGACATCAATGCAACCCCCTGACCTTATTTAGATGTCACTCATTTTACACATACTTATTTGTGTGTGTGTGTGTGTGTGTATTTAGTTCCGTGTAATTTTATGACGTGTAGATTCCCGTGATCACCACCACAGTCAGAGTCCAGAACAATCCCATCAAAGGGATATTTTGTTCCACCTCTTTCCCTCTCCCCTCCCTAGCCTCTGACAACTACTAACCTATCCTCCCTCCCTATAATTTTGTCATTTCAAGAATGTAATATACATCCACGAGGACGCAGGTTCAATCCCTGGCATCGCTCAGTGGGTTAAGGATCCAGCGTTGCTGTGAGCTGTGGTGTAGGTCGCAGACACGGCTCAGATTCTCTGTTGCTATGGCTGTGGCGAAGGCCGGCGGCTACAGCTCTGATTAGACCCCTAGCCTGGTAACCTCCAGGGGGGGTATGGCCCTAAAAAGACACACACACACACAAAAAGATTGTAACATAGGAGCTCCTGCTGTGGCGCAATGGGATCGATGATGCCTCTGCAGCGGCAGGGATGTGGGTTTGATCCCTGGCCTGGTACAGTGGCTTGAGGATCTGGCATTGCTGCAGCTGTGGCATAGGCTGCAGCTCCGACTTGAGTTCGATCCCTGGCCCAGGAGCTCCATATACCACAGGACAGCCAAAAAAGAAAAAAAAATTATATAAATGGAATCGTATAGTAGATAGCCTTTTTTTTTTTTTTTTTTTTGCCTTTTGTCATTTTAGGGCCGCACCCACGGCATGTGGAGGTTCCCAGGCTAGGGGTCTAATCGGAGCTGTAGCCACTGGCCTACGCCGCAGCCACAACAACGCAGGATCCGAGCCGCGTCTGCGACCTACACCACAGCTCACGGCAACGCCGGATCGTTAGGCCAGGGATCAAACCCGCAACCTCATGGTTCCTAGTCGATTCGTTAACCACTGCACCACGATGGAAACTCCCTGTAGATAGCCTTTTGAAGTTGGCTTTTTTTCATGCACCATAATTCCCTTAAGATTCATCCGAGTTGTATGTATCGATAGCATATTCCTTTTCGTTGCTAGGTAGTTTTCTGTGGTGTGGATGTTCCATAGTTTGTTTAACCAGCCATGGAAGGGTATTTGGGTTTTCCCAGTTGGAGGCTCTTACACATAAAGCCTCTTACAAACATTTGTATGCAGATTTTTGTGCATTTCAAGAGTGCAATATCTGAGTCATAAGGTAAGCGCTTGTTTCATTTTGTAAGAAACTACCATACTCATTTCCAGAGCGGCTGTACCTTCTACGTTCCCAGCAGCAATGCGTGAGTTATCCCGGGTTGGGCTGCACCCCACAGGCCTACAGGGCACCGTGCTGGCACAGCGTCAGGACGGAAGGAAGAGCCCAGAGTCAGCAGCAGAGATATGAATGGTTTAATTGGGGGGGGGGATTAGGCTGGCTCATTAGTTACCAGGGAAACCAAGAGGAGCCGGCCCCTCACCACCTCTTTGATCAGCTGCCACTTGCTGGGGCCTGGGGCAAGTACACAGGACGGTCAGTCATGCGCATAGGGTGTAGGTGAACCAGGTACTGTTCGAACAGGGGGCGTACGTGTATGGAGAGCAAGAGAACACATGTGAGCTGCCGGACTGTACATCCAGTTACCCCCCATCCTCACCAGCATTTGCTGTTATCACTGTTTTTTATTTTAGCCATTCCAACAAGTATGTGTAGTAATAGCTCACTCTGGTATTAATTTGCATTTTTCTAGTGACTAATGCTGTTGAATATGTTTTCATTTATGTTCAAATAATTGCCATCTGTATAGCCTCTTTACTGAAATGTCTGTTCATGAGTTTTGCCCATTTTCTAATTGGATTGTTGTTTTTAGGGTTTTGAGAGCTTAAAAAAATTCTTTCATACATATATATATACACACACACATAAAAATATATGTTCTCATATATATATATGTGTGTGTGTGTATGTATATATATAATCTCCACACTTCATTGGATATGTCTTTTGCAAATACATTCTCCCAAACTGTAGCCGTCATTTCATCATCTTAGCAGGGTCTTTCACAAGGTAAAATTTTTTAGTTTTGATGAGGTCTAATTTATCAAGTTTTCCTTTTATGGATTGTGCCTAGCCCTAGGTTCTGAAGATTTTCTATTTTTCCCCTATAGTTTATAGTTTTATATTGAAGTCTGCGATACATTTTGTTTTTTATTTATTTATTTATTTTTTGTCCTTTGTTGTTTTAGGGCCGCACCCGCAGCATGTGGAGGTTCCCGGGCTGGGGTCTAATCGGAGCTACAGCTGCCGGCCTACCGCACAGCCACAGCAACGTCAGATCTGAGCCGCGTCTGCAACCTACACCACAGCTCACGGCAACGCCAGATCCATAACCCACTGAGCGAGGCCAGGGATTGAACCTACAACCTCATGGTTCCTAGTTGGATTTGTTTCCACTGAGCCAAGATGGGGAACTCCTGTGATACATTTTGAGTTAACCTTTTGTATAAGGTATGAGGTTTAGGACAAGGTTATGCTTTTGCTTATAGAAGTGCAGTTGCTCCAGCACCATTTGTTGAAAGGCCATCCTTTCTTCACTGAATTCCTTTTGCACCTTTGTCAAGACAGTTGGTTGCAGAGTTCCCTTGTGGCAAAGTGGGTTAAGGATCCAGTGTTGTCACTGCAGCGGTTCCGAGTCTGTTCTCTGTATCTATGAGTTTGTCTTTCTTTCTTTCTTTTTTTTTTTTTTTTGTGTGTGTTTTAGGGCTATACCTACGATTTATGGAGGTTCCCAGACTAGGGGTCCAGTCGGAGCTACAGCTGAGGGCCTACACCACAACCATGCCAGATCTAAGCTGCATCTGTGACCTACACTGTAGCTCACAGCAATGCCAGATCCTTAACCCACTGAATGAGGCCAGAGGATCGAACCCACAACCTCATGGTTCCTAGTCGGATTCGTTTCCTCTGCGCCACAAAAGAACCCCTGTCTTTCTCTTTTATGGCTGCATTCATGGCATGTGGAAGTTCCCAGGGAGGAGAATTGAACCTGAGCCACAGTTGCAAACTGCACCACAGCTGTAGCAACGCCAGATCCTCCTTAACCTGCTGCGTCACATGAGAACTTCCTTTTTTTTCTTTTTTAATTCCACATATAGGTAAGATCATATCTGTTTGACTTATCTCACTTAGTACAGTGCCCTCAAGTTCCATCCATGTTGCAAATGGCAGGATTTCCTGTTTTATGGCTGAATAGTATTTCATATATATATAATTTTATATATATATTTTTTTCTTTATCTGTTCATCTGTCAGTGGACACTTAGGTTGCTTCTATGTCTTGGCTATCATAAATAATGCTGCAATGAACATAGGGGTGTAAATATCTTTATGAGTTAGTGTTTTCATTTTTTTCAGACAAATCCCCAGAAGTGGGATTGTTGGATCATATTGTTCTATTTTTAATTTTTTGAGTACCCTCCATACTGTTTTCTATAGTGCCTGCACTAATTTACATTCCAATCAACAGTTTACAAGGGTTCCCTTTCCTCCACATCCTTGCCAACAATTGTTATTTCTTATCCCTTTTTTTTTGGCTGCCCCATGGCACATGGAGTTCCCAGGCCAGGGGATCAGAGCTGAGCCACAGTTGCTACCTACGCTGCAAGTGGCAAAGCCAAATCCTTAATCCACTGTGTCAGGCCGGGGATTGAACCTGCGTCCCAGCATTCCAGAGACACTGCTGATTCCATTGCGACATGAGGGGAACTCCATCTTTTCTTTTTGGCTGCACCCCTGGCATATGGAAGTTCCTTGGCCAGGGATTGAATCCCAGCTGCAGCTGTGGCAACTCCAGATCCTTAACCCACTGCACCTGGCCAGACAGTGCTGGGTCCGTTGTTACCTGCTACACCACAGCAGGAATACCTATTTCTTATCTTTTTTTTTTAAATAATTTTTATTTTTCCCGTTCTAGTTGGTTTACAGTGTTCTGTCAATTTTCTGCTGTACAGCAGAGTGTTTTTTGTCATTTTGATGATAGCCATTCCAGTAGATGTGAGATTATTTTATGTTTTTTTTTTTTTTTACTGTGCAGATAAATTTTGGAAAATTTTTACGGGGTTAGATAGATATTTTAGTGTAACTTGGAGCATGTCATTGCCCCATTTAAGAGCTTTTCCTGTAGCATTTAGGATGAAATCCAAACTCTTTGTCTCAGCACCTGGCTGTGGTCCCTGCCTACCTGCCTGACCTTGTCTCTCCAAGTGTCCCTTTGTGGTCACTTCTCTGTGCTTGGCTAGTTTCTGTTCATTTCCTTTATCCCTTGCGCCTTTGGCCTTTGACAGTGCTGATTGCAGTGTTTTGAAAGCGGTTCCCCTACATTCTTCACATGGCTTTCTCTCTTTCCTCCTTCAGATCTGCTCTCTAACCACCTCAGAGAGGCCTTCCCTGAATCCCCGCCTCCCTGTCTGCTGTGCTTGGTTCACTGCTGTGTCCCAGGGCTGACCTCAGCACAGTGCCTGGCATGTAAAGGACAATAGTGTTTGGGGTGGGGAAGGATAACTCAGGTAGGATGTACTGCATCCTGATCTGCCCACCTGATGGGTTCAGACTCCGTCTCTTTGGGGTCCTGTTGAAACGGAAACACCTCTGACTCAAACCCTGCCTAAACTCAGATTGGGACTTGAACCCACAAGGTTGGTGTTTTTTTTTGTTTTGTTTTGTTTTTTGTCTCTTTAGGGACACACCCATGGTATATGGAAGTTCCCATTGGAGCTGTAGCTGCCAGGCTACACCACAGCCACAGCAACAGTGAATCTGAGCCGTGTCTGCCACCCACAGCATAGCTCATGGCAACAACGCTAGATCCTTAACCCACTGGTTGAGGCCAGGATCGAACCTGCAGCCTCATGGATACTAGTCGGGTTCATTACCGCTGAGCCACGACAGGAACTCCTGAACCCAGTTTTTTAATTAGAATCATTCATCTGGTGTCTGGACTTAGTCTCAGGTTGTGTCTCAGTAGCGGGTTTTCAGCAAGAGACCAAGTTACAGAAATAGATTTATTAAGACAGGACCCTGTGAGAGGCTCTACCCCAAGGATTAGGTGGGCTACATTTTTATAATCCAAGGAAAGTGGGAAAAGACCACCTTCCCCCTCATTCTTCGAGTAGACATCAGGCTTACATCACCAGCTCCTCCTTCATATTAGGTAAGAGAGTATTTGACCGTATGAGGTAAATTAGGACTGTCATGGTGCCAATTCAGATCAGAAAGATGGTAACAGATGCTAAAATGTGTCGAATCATCTCAGGTTTCCAGGCTCATGAGGGTCTCCTACTTTGAAATGTCATCTTTCCCTTAATATCGTGTCCTTGGTCCTAAGGATCATTATCTTGCTGAACTTGAATGCAGGCCTCATTTTATTTTATTTCTTTAATGTCTTTTTGCCTTTTCTAGGGCCACACCCACGGCATATGGAGGTTCCCAGGCTAGGGGTCTAATCGGAACTACAGCTGTCGGTCTATGCCACAGCCACAGCAATGTGGGATCTGAGCCACGTCTGCAACCTACACCACAGCTCATGGCAACGCAGGATCCTTAACCCACTGAGCAAGGCCAGGGACTGAATCCGCAACCTCATGGTTCCTAGTCGGATTCGTTAACCACTGAGCCAGGATGGGAACTCCCAGGCCTCATTTTATCTTTCACTTAACGACCTCTTGTGCTTTTATTTGTGGCTTTATAGTTAAGCAAGCCTGCTTTGTTCCATGACGTTCTGATGGCTTTCTTGAGCAATTCCTAACCCACAGTGGTCTCCTTCTCCCTGGGTTTCCCCCTCTATCTACGGTCCCTTACCGGGACCTTTTACAGCGACCTGTGCTAACTGTCCTACTCCATCTCTGTCACTGTCTCTGGCTCTCCTACTGTGCTCCCTTTCCAGGCCATGCTCCCTTCCCTGGAGGACCTTTAAGACCCAGGAGCCAGTGAGGAGAGGCAGAAAGCTGGGGGCTGTGAGGAAGAGGCAGAGGAGAGTGAACACTCTCCCGAGGGCTGCTGACCCCCCTGTCGGTCCCACTCCACAGAAGCTTGAGGTGGACAGGGCTAGGCGGTCACAGGTGGGACTCTCATCCCTAACAGCCCACCTAGACTTGTTACTTTCCTCACCACACTGTCCTTCACCTGAGGGCCCCCTGAGATGTGCTGCTTGACTCTCCATCCCGCCAGGAGCTGTGGCTTGACCCGTGTGTCCCTGTCCCTAAGGACAGGCTTTCCCCGGGGAGCTGTCTGGGCAGAACCTCCAGGCAGCACTGAACTGACTGGGCAGCAGGGCACCTGTGCGGCATCGCCTCTCCTTTCTCCTCGCAGGATCCAGTGGTCCTGCCTCCCTCCTGCTCTTCTTGCCAGCACTCAAGTGTCCTTCCTTCTCCTAGTCCCCAGCGATCCGTTCAGGAAACTCATTCCGGACTCAATCAAAGAGAAGTCAAGGGGCCTTCTGTGCCAAAGAGAGGGGTCAGGACCACATGAGGATTAGGCTTCTCTGTCCTGTCTCTATGAACACTCTGGGCAGAGAAACTGGTACGGGACAAAGCCAGTCCCCTGAACCCAGGGCCACATGGGAGTGAGGACTTCAAAGCCCACCTTGCACCTTCTCAGGCTCCTGGGAGTGCCTAGTTGACGTCTAGAGACCAGACAAGCCCCTTGGAAGGGATAACTAGCAGTGTACAGGAGGCCCAACTAGCCTGACCTTTCGATTCCGAAAGACCTGGGTCAAATCCTGCCCTGCCTGGCTGTGTGCCCTTGAGGAAATGAGTTACCATGTCTGAATCTCACTTTCCCTATCTGGAAAATATGGTAAATATTTATTTCACACCGCTGTATGAATGTGAATTTCTTTGAACAAGGCTTGTATACAGTGAATTGGCAACAGGTGAAAACTCTTCTCTTAAATGTATCATTAAAGAAGTGGTTCTCCACATTGTGAATCAACTATACTCCAATAAAATGTAATTTTACAAATTTAAGAAAAAAAAAAGTGGTTCTCTGAGTGTGGTCCTGGACCAGCAACATCAGCATCCCTTGAGACAGGTAAAAACGGAAACTCTCAAACACCCTGAATTCTGAAACTCCGAGGGCAGAACGCAAAAACCTGCTTTATTAACAGGCCCACTGAAATTTGAGAGCCACTTTAGGAATGCAGGCAATCAGATTCTGTAAACCTAAGAGATAACAAAATCACCTGGAAGCTTGTTGAAACTGTAACCTTCCCGGCGTTAAAGCCAGGGATTGAGGTGGGACCTGAGAATCTACTTTTACACCTGCGACGAGTTTGTTGGGGGGAGGGGGGCCTTGCACCAGAGCCTGCCCTAAGGGAAGGTCGTGGAAAACACTTCGGGTTGTAGAAGGTTCCAGTCCAGGGAGCTGAGGGCTCGCCATAGGTGGAGGAGGGGACTTAAAGCCGGAGAAGGGAGGAATTTGGACTTTACCCTAAAATCCCCGAGGACTGGAGAGGAGGCGTACGCCTTCCTTGGAAGGGCGTGCCCTACGCGGCCCGGTGACGTCACCGCACGAGCCGGCCCGCGCGCTCCGCCCAAAGGGGCGTGGCCTCGGAGAGGCGAAGTGTCTGCCGCCCCCGCCTGGGGGTCGAGTCCGATGTCGCTCAACGTTCGGTGGGTGCCAGACCAAAAACCCTGGTTCAGGGGCACCGAGCGTTGTGTGGGAACGATGCGGGGGACTGGGATGCCCCTGGACCGACCTGTTACCTCGCGGTCCTGAGCGCCAGAGGGCGCAGCGGCGCCCGGACGCCGATACATCTCGCTGTGCCCCCCTCGCTGCGCCTCCCTCGGCTGCGGGATTGGGAGCTCGCAGCCGCCCTGCTGGGAAGGCGGCTAAGGTGCGGGAGGCCTCGCGGCGGTGTCTGCAGACAGGGAGGCGTCTCTTCGTGAGCCCGTCAGCCCCGACGGCGTTAACCAGTGGAGGATTAGCTGACGGGGAATCCCTACCCTGTACCCTTAAACATTTAGGGTCACCTACCGTGGTGACAGGGGCCACTGGTGATACCGGTTCCACAGGACAGTTAGTTTCTAGTTAAAACAACTTTTCAACAAGCTGGTGAAACCATGTCCGGTTGCCTGGAACAGCCGGCCTGTCACTCCCCTTTCCGTCTCTGTGTCAGCTGCTGTCCTGGTTGGCACATCACCATCAGGGCATTACTTCACGTCCAGCGGGCTTTGCATCGACCTCTCATTTAGTCCTAAGGGCAGGCCGTCCCTTAGGCCCGTAGGGCATCACCCCACTCCCCAAATAAGTAAATTGTGGTTGGAGGAGTTTGGTAACGCTGGTAGGTTTTCAGTTATTGATACTAGAGTGGGAACATGTGTTCAGGGACCACTGCTTTCCCCACCCAGGAGTCCTCCTTCTCAGAGCCCCTCCATCCCTCATGACCACCCCTCACCATTGTGCAGGTTGTGCACTGCACAGCTCCACAGTCGACAGATATATAGAACCATTAAGGCAATTTCCCATCAGATGGCAGTAAAGAGCTTTGAGGAAGGGGCACAGTATTCTTATTTGCACTAAATCGCCTTCAGGGCTGCCCTGCTGACCCTGTGGCCATCTTCCCGTGTTTCTCCCTCTTCTCCCTGGCACAGAATTTGCTCCTGGCAGGGGATTTGACCTGCTTCACCTTTCCAGCTCTCAATGCACTCACTTTATGCTTCTAGGGTTTTCTCTACGGCCAAGGAGTAGCTGATCTTCAGCATCTTCCAGACCCGCCACTTTTGAGCTGCGTCAGGAGATCTGCCTGGTAGGCCTGACTGTAGTGGGCATGCTCTCTACCCGGTCATCCTGAGCTGCTGCTGAGGCTGGGAGTGAGGCTGGTGGGGTCTGGATGGGGAGGCTGCCTTGGCTGATGGAGATGGGGGGATGCTGGAATCCTGGGCAGGAGGGAGGTAGGAAGGGGCTGGTTGCAGGAGAGGCCAAGGAGAGGGGACCAGTTCTTGGATTGTGGCAAAAGACTGAAGTGTGTGTGGGAGGGGATGTACAGTCTGGAACAGATGCTGTGCAGAGATCGGCTGGTATAGCCTCTTTAACCCCTCCCCCCATTTTATAGATAAGGAGACTGAGGCCCAAAGAGAAAAAAGATGGTGTCACTGCCGGGTGGGTAGAATGCCCTGACTTCCGACCTCAGGCGCAGTCCTCTGTGGGATGGGAGTTCCTTCCGCTTCACTGTCTCCCAGGAGCAGACTTTGGACCTGGGACTGCAGATGTGATCTCAATGCTGTGGTCACAGTACACTGGTGTCAAAGGCCTCTTTCTCCACCAAGTTCACTTTCTGCTGGGCCAGTCATCCCCGCCTGCAGCCCCTCTGTCCCTCCAGCCCAGAACCAATCCAGCCTCAACCATTTGTTGCCAGAGTAGCAGCCTTTCCTTAGCCTGGGATGCTGGCAGGAAACGTACTGGGCGTTTGGGGTTTTTTCTCAGGTTGAAGGACTGACACTGTGTATGGGGGGGAGTAGCTTGTGGGAATGGGGCTAGGTCCTGATTCCTAGGGCACTGCTAGCAGCTTAGGCTTCCTAAAAATCAAGCGTGTAAGGCCTGAGTTTCTTGAGTACCCTTCCTGGTGGTCATGGCAACCTGATACTTGCTGAGCATGACTGCTGACCTGTGGTGTGGCCACCTCCACAACCTTAGGACCTTGGGGGCCACTGGATAGGCATGGCGGGACATTGACTTCCCCCATCAACATCTCCACACAGCAGGCCTCCCCACGCTGTCATGGTTCCCTTCCTTCTCCTCACACAGAAGGACCTACAGCCAGTCATTCGTCTGTCATCCCAACACCAGGCTCCCCTCCCCAGCACCTCCAACCTTCTGCCTGTCTCCCACCATCCGCCCTTTCTCTCTGGCCTTTGCCCCGGTTTCCCTTGGCAACTCTCTGGAACCTGGAGAAGCCCTCAAAGAAGGAGAAGGTCCTTCATGTCCAAATCCTTCCCACCACAGGGCCTCCTATTGCAGCCCTCCCCCACCCAGGGGTGGGGACACTGCCAATGTGAAGGTGTGGGTGAGATTCTGGGAGACAGGGTGGCCTGAGCCTGGGGTGTGGTTCAGACCTTTCCCCCAGTTGTCGTAGTTTTCTGGGGCTGCTAGTAACACATTGCCACCAACTCAGTGGCTTAAAACAGTAGAAATCCATTCTCGCAGGGTTCTTGAGGGCCAGAAGTTGAAAATCAGTTTCACTGAACTGAAATCAAGGTGTAAGCAGAGCTCTCCTCCCTCCAGAGGCTCCAGCAGGGAGTCCATTCCTTGCCTCATCCAGCCTAAGGTGGGGGGGCATCAGTCCACTCTCAGCCCTCGTCACATTGTCTCTTTTTCTTCTGGATCAAGTCTCCCGCTGCTTTCCTCTTTTAAGGACAAAGTTGAATCTGACATCTTTGAGAGCCCATTATTATGCCAGCCTTCCTTCAAACACACACCTAAGTGTCTATCACTTAGTCCTCAAGTTGTAGAATCAACCAGGAAAGGAGCTGAGAAGTAGGAGGAGAGGTCCCAGGACCAACTCTGGACCAAATTCTTGGCAGGCCCACTTGGGGGCGGGGCGGGGTGGGGCAGGAAAGACCGGAGAGACAACTGCATTTTTCCGTAAGTTGTGCAAACAGAACTTGCCTAAAGGCTTCCTTCATGCCACCTGCCCTGCTCTCAGGTCAGGAAGCACTAGGGATTGAGGGTAAGAGGCTGGGTGGTCAGACTGACCTGGGGGTAGAAAGAGGCTTCACCCCTTATCAGCCATGGTTCTCAAAAGTGTGGACCAGGGGCCAGCAGCAGCATCTCCTGGGAATTCATTAGAAATTCAATTTCTAAAACTTAAAAAAAAGAGAGAAAGAAATGCAATTTCTAGGACCCCATTCAGAAACTCTGCGGTCGACAAGCCCTCCAAGAGATTCTGATGCGTGCTTATGAGTTTGAGAACCACTGTCTTGGACTCCTCATTTAAAAATGTGCCTAGTTTGGAGTTCTTGTCGTGGCTCAGTGGTTAATGAATCCGACTAGGAACCATGAGGTTGCGGGTTCGATCCCTGGCCTTGCTCAGCGGGTTAATGATCCGGTGTTGCCGTGAGCTGTGCTGTAGGTTGCAGATGTGGCTCGGATCTCACATTGCTATAGCTGTGGTGCAGGCTGGCAGCTACAGCTCCTGTTAGACCCCTAGCCTGGGAACCTCCATATGCCGCGGGTGCGGCCCTAGATAAGGTAAAAAGACCAAAAAAATAAATAAATTAATTAAAAAAGTAAAATAAAAATGTGCCTAGTTTGGAGTTCCTGTTGTGGCTCAGTGGTTAATGAATCCAACTAGGAACCACAAGGTTGCGGGTTCAATCCCTGGCCTTGCTCAATGGGTTAATGATCTAACATTGCCGTGAGCTGTGGTGTAGGTCGCAGACGCGGCTCGGATCCCATGTTCCTGTGGCTGTGGTGTAGGCCAGCGGCTACAGCTCCGATTGATCCCTAGCCTGGGTGCGGCCCTAAAAAAAAAAAATGTGCATAGTGGTACCTACAGCAAAAAACAGTGATTGATAGGATTGAACACAGTTATGTCCATGGAGGACTTACTCCTGTACCTGGGCCTTCAGAGTAGGTGCTCAGTGCGTATTTGTGGGATGAGGGAAAGAGCTTTAAAACGAATAATGAAATAGGAGTGGTATGGTTTTCATTCACTCAACATTTACTGAGTACGAGGTCCTGCATGGGGCGGTTTTAAAGGTGATTCACTCCTGTTGGTCCACAGTCCCGAGAGGACGATCTGATAGCTGCAGTGCGAGCTGAGAAGCCCTGCAGCTGAGGAATGTGTAGATGGGCTGAGGGAGCCGGAAGATGGAAGGAAGGAAACCATTGTTGACTTAGGTGCTTTCACACATGCTTTATCTTTTACATCTATGAAAAGAGCATTAGGGTGTAGTTTCATTTCCTACTTACTGTGTGACTGAGCGAATGGCTTGGCCTCTTTGTTTGCAGATGTGTTTCCCCATCTGCCAAACGGGGATGACAGTACTGCGCTACTGCGCCCGGTTTTGTTTCAAGCATCTAGCTCAACCTCTAGCACACAGAGGTTCTGAAAGAAGTGAAATGTCTTCTTGTAATCCTCCCGGCAGTCCTGTGTAGTAGGTGTTATATTCATTTCTTAAGGTCTAGAAGGAACTAAACATGCGAAAACCTAGGCCAAGTTCAGTTACTGCAGTCTGGCCCATGTGACGACCTGGCAGCCCCGTAGAGGAGGAGAGGTGATGGTTACTGGGAGAGCTGCTGACTTTACATAACAAAAGGAGACTGCCTGGCTCCTTGGGGACCGGAAGCAGGGCTACCTCCAGGCTGGCCCTCTCCACCTGCCCTCTTTCCTGCTCCAGTGCCCAGCTAGTGGGGTGATGGGGCTTGCAGGAAGCAGAGACCTTTCAGTGAAGGTGCACCTGAGTCAGAAGCCTGCTTGCTTGCGCACATGCACGCTCTCTCTCTCTCTCTCTCTCTCTCTCTCTCTCTCTCTATACACACACACACATTGTATGCATATGTGTGTGTGTGTGTGACTGAGCCGCTTTGCTGTATGGCAGAAATTGGTGCGTTGTAAATCAATATACGTTAAAAAAAAAAAAAAAAAAGACGAAGCCTGCTCAGATTCAAGGGAAGGGGACGTAGACCTTGCTTCTCAATGGAAGGAATGTCAAAGCATTTTTAGGATTTCCCTGGTGGCTCAGTGGGTTAAAGATTCAGCAATTGTCACTGCTGTGGTGCAGGTTTGATCCCTGGCCCAGGAACTTCCACATGCCAAAAATTAAAAAAAAAAGTCACCATTTAAATCAAATCCCAAATTGTCAGAATCAGGGATAGTGTTTAAAACCTCAAGAGTACTTCGTTGACAACCATCTATTTTCTCTCTGTGGGGGACTTGTGCTGGGCTCTGGGGAACGTGGTCCCCCCTAGCCTGAGCACAAATGGTAGCGGAGGCAGGTGGCTGGGGAGAGTGTCACACAGAGGCGGGTGCCCCGGGCTCAGGTCCTGGCTCTGCACCTACCAGCTGGGTCGGTTTTCTCATAAGCCCTGAGATCCCCTCTGTGTTGCACTTTCTAGGAGAGGGCGCAGTCTGCACCTGGGTACCTCTTGGGGGCACTTGGGGGAGATGGGGGCGGTATAGGGGTGGAGACATAGGCTGAGATAAGGGGAAAGTGTTTGGGGAGCTGGTTCAGATTTTGGACGAGAGGGTGGTAGTCTGTGGAGGGTGGGACCCCCTGTCCCAGTACTTCTGGGGAGAAGAGTCCTGTTCTCCCCCTTCCCCCTGCGCGCGCCCACCTCCCATAGCCTCATCACCAGCGGACGCCAGTGGGCTCTGGACCATGTTTTCTTCTCTGCCATCTTGGAAACCTCTTGCAGCCTTAGGACCAAGGCAGGACCTCAGAGCTTCAGGTTCCTCTCAGGCCTTCTCCCCTTTACCCACAGCCCTGGTCCCTCTTCAAGTTTCTGCACAGCTGCCCAAGCTGAGGTTATTGCTGGGGACCATGGCACGTCTCGGTTGTTTCCTGATGCCCCAGCCCCCGGGACCTTGTCTCTGCTCTCTGGACTTGCATCTCTCCTCTTTGCCTAGAGCACCTCTCACCCCTCCCTGGCGACTTTCTCTCTCTCTGTTTCCCATCCCTTCCATCTTTCCCCCTCTTCTCCTCCCACTGTGTCTGTTCCTATTGGGAAAGCATTTGGCAGATGGTCCTGGGGCCACTGCAGAGAGTGGAGTCCTAGGGATTCTGGTTCTTCTTTTCCACCAGCCGGTCTCGGGCTGTGGCAGGATCTCACACCGGCATCCCCCTGTCTGATCTAGAGGTTTCCATGGACTCACCCTTCACCCTAGAGATCCCCCAGTGTATGCTGTCTGCCTCCCTTCATTGAGGAACAGACTGTTCCCATTCCATTTCTTTGAGGCCCTGACTTCCTGCCAGGCAGAGATCTGTCAGGACCTGTATCCCAGGAGAAGGCCAGCAGTTTACCACATGTCCCTCTGCATAGTTAAAGTTCCTCTACCTGTGGCCCCATCCTCCAGGCTTATGGCCACCTGTGCTTTTTTTTTGTTTGTTTTTGTTTTTGCTTTTTAGGGCCACACCTGTGACATATGGATGTTCCCAGGCTAGGGTTCGAATCAGAGCTGCACCTGCAGCCTACACCACAGCCACAGCCACAGCAACATAAGATTGGAGCAACACTGAAGGTCACAGCAACGCCAGATCCTTAGCTCACTGAGCAAGGCCAGGGATCGAACCCGAGTCCTCATGGATACTAGTTGGGCTCGTTACCACTGAGCCATGACGGGAACTCCTGGCCATGTGTTTTATGGCTCTAACCTCACCCAAGTTGCTCATGGCCTCTATCTCCTGCCCCCTCCCCCTTTTTTTTATAGCTCCAGTGTTTGTTTGTTTGTTTTTTTTTCTTTTTAGGGCCGCACCCACAGCATATGGAGTTTCCCAGGCTAGGTGTTGAATTGGAACTATAGCCGCCGGCCTATGCCAAAGTCACAGCAACACCAAATCCGAGCCGCATCTGCAACCTACACCACAGCTCACAGCAACACCAGATCCTTAACCCACTGAGCGAGGCCAGGATCTAACCCGCAACCTCATGGTTCCTAGCCAGATTCGTTTCCTCTGCACCACAACAGGAACTCCAGTCCAGTGGTTTTTGAGCAGCCTGTCCCCAGGCTTTTAGGCCCTGAGCAACGGGCATCAACTCCTGTTCTGTGTTGGCATCAAGGACATCCCCTCCTCAGCACTATCAGGCCCTCAGCCCAATACTGTCCCCTTTGCTGAGCCTGGCTCCGTGGATTCTCCATCCCTCTAGCCCTGAAAATCCGTTTCTGTTTTCTAGCTTCATCCAGTTTCCCCTTGTTCATCCTCTACCCCACGCAGACTGTGGACAGCTTCTTCCAAATGAGACCCTGTTCCTCCCCTCAGCTCTCCTCCATTCCAGAAACTGGCCTCATCCCGTATCCCTGGAGACTGGGACAGAGGGGCATCATCCTGGCCTTCCTGTTCCTTTTCCTGCTGCTGGAGGGGCCAGGCTGAGGGGCTCAGAGTCAGTGCATTGGTCTGCAGCAGATGTGCCCTCCCCTCCGGGTCTCAGTCCGTTCTGTTGGGGTTGGCAGAAATGAGTGGTGGGCTCAGGCCGGATTTTCTGCTTCGGGGGGAGGTTTGCCCCGCCAACCCCTGCGATTAGGAAAGCTCACTGTGAGGCTGGGAGCCTGCATGTGTGTGTGGCTGGCGGGGTGGGTTACAGCTGCTGAAGTGCAAGGTCAGCCTCTCCCATTTTTCCAGCACCCCCCATGTGACAGGGACACAGTGTGGAGGTGTCTCTGGGTTGACCCTTAGGCCGCAGCCAGTTTGGGAGTGGGAGACGGGAGGTGAGGGCCCTCTGTCTGTGGGTTTGCAGAGGGTGCTGCTGGGGCGTTGCTGCCTCATCTCTTTGCCTTGTCTTGGCCCTGCTGGAGGGCGCCTCCGAATGGAACCTTTGCTCTTCCCTCCTCAGCCCCGGCAGGCCTTCCTAGCTGCCCGCTGCCACAGTCCCAGCCACACTGTGAATGCATCTTAGTGCCACTCGACAGCATGGTCCCTGGAAGGACCTCTGACCCTATCCTGTCTTCTGTCCCACCTTAGCCATCCTCCCTACCCACCCGGAGTATCTGACCCAGCAGAACCTCAGGGTTTTTTTGTTAGTTTGTTTTTTAAGGCCACAACTGCAGCATATGGAAGTTCCCAGGCTAGGGGTTGAACTGGGTCCTCATGAACACTAATCAGGTTCATAACCTGCTGAGCCACAAGGGAAACTCCCAGAACCTCAGGTTCGACCCTGAATGACCCCTTCTGGCACTTGGACTTGTCTTTCCCAAACCGGGCTCCAGGTCTGGGACTGCCCGTCCCAGACGACTAAACCGAACACCACCACCTGGGGAGTCTAACCCACTGAGACCAAACCCACCGCCTAAGGCAGGACCTCTTTCTGTGGGTCTTCTCGTGCCTCTTTCCCTCTTCCCTCAGCATTGCCTCTTCTCTCCTCTCCCAGCCTTCCCTGGCTGGGAGATGATGCAGAGGTGGGAACTCCCCAGCCTGGAGAAGGGAGGCAGGGGCTGACTGACGAGGGCTAGGGCAGGCCCCCTCAGTTGGCAGTCTCAGCCAATGGGGTCAGGGAAGCTTCTGTTTTTTCCTTCCTTTGTTTTGAGTAGAGGGGGCCGGGGTCAGTTCCGCTCAGTTCCTGGACTCCCTCCTCTTGGGTTTCCTTCTTATACTTTCTGTGCCCCCAGTCAGTGAGTGCTTGGTTTGTCATGGTGTGTAATTGGAATCCATCTTTGCAGAAGAGGGTATAGCCCTAGAATGTGCTGTCAGGAGACTCTAAAGGTAAACAAGAAAACTTCCCCACTTACCGGTACCTTCTTAAGTGTTCTTTTTGTTTGTTTGTTTGTTAAAGAGGAAAAGCCATTCTAAGCCTCAGCCTTGTCCAGACAAAAAAATTCTTGGAAGAATGGGGCAGGACTCACTTCCAACAACCCATCCTCATATTTATATTGTTTCTTTCTTTTTTCTTTTTTTTGGTTGCACCCTCAGCATGTGGAAGTTCCCAGGCCAGGCCAGGGATCAAACCCGAGCCACTGTAATGACAATGCTGAGTCCTTAACCTGCTGTGACACAGGGGAACACCTCATATTGTTTCTTTGAAGTCATTTGGTAAATCTTCCACTTCCTGGAGCCCCATAACATAAGCTGGCAAACAGGTGGCTCGTTTTTCTCTCTCTGCCCAGGGCTAGGAAGAGGTAGTGACTAGATTTGAAGGCTAAGGAATTGAGTTTACTGAATTCATGGCTCAGGTTCCTGTTGGACCTTTATATGGGTCAGCACAGCCAAGGCCTGGGGTGGGGGTGGGGGCACAGTTTCAACAGTCATCCACATTTGGCTAATCTTATTTCCTGTATATACCCATCCTCACACACTGCCCCCTTCCCAATCCCAGTGTTACCTTTGTTTGTTTTCGTTTATTTGTTTTTTGGCCATGTCTGTGGCATGTGGAAGTTCCCCGGGCCAGTGATCAAACTCAAGCTGGGTCCTTAACCCACTGGGCCATAGAGGAAACTCCCTGTCTTCCATTTCTAAATCTTTTTTTTTTTTGCTTTTTAGAGCTGCACTTGCAGCATATGGAAGTTCCAAGGCTAGGGGTCGAATTGGAGCTGCAGCTGCTGGCCTACACTACAGCCACAGTGACACTGGGTCTGAGTTGTGTCTGTGACCTATACCACAGCTCACGGCAATGCTGGATCCTTAACCCACTGAACAAGGCCAGGGATCGAACCCGCATCCTCATGGACCCTAGTCGGGTTTGTTACCTGCTGAGCCATGACAGGAACTCCTATACTTTTAAATTTAAGCTAAAATACACCATGGGTTTATAACATACTTCCTAAGTTTAAGACTACAGGCAATTTGCATAGTATTATTGATTTTATAATCCATATATCTTTTCTCCTATGCCAAAATTCCAGTTTTGACAGCATCAACACAGTTGTGGGTTTTTTGTTTTTGTTTGGCTGTGCCATGTAGCAGCTTAATGTGGGATCTCAGTTCCCAGACCAGGGATTGAACCTGGGCCACAGCAGTGAAAACACTGAGTCTTAACCACTAGGCCTCCCAATTATGTTCTATCCTACCCATTTTCTCCTAGTCTCAATTATATGACTACTGAATTCAATTTAAGATTTTTACATCAGCTTTTTTTTTTTTTCTTTTCTAACGGCAGTATCCTCAGGGCATATCTTCGGGATGTATAGCTAACTTACACGTTTTCAAGTCATTCAGGAGAGTTCCTTTCCGTGCAGTTAGGCCACCAGCTAGATGTACATTTAGGTGTATTTGTTTCATTTTTTTTCTTATTTATTTTCTTATTTTATTTTACTTTATTTTTGTCTTTTTAGAGCTGCACCCACAGCATATGAAAGTTCCCAGGCTTAGGGGTCAAATCAGAGCTATAGGTTCTGGCCTACACCACAACCACAGCAGCACCTGATTTGAGCTGCTTCTGCAACCTACACCAGAACTCATGGCAATACCATATCCTAAACCTACTGCATGAGGCCAGGGATCAAACCTGAGCCTCTGCAGTGACAGTGCTTGATCCTTAACCTGCTGAGCCACAAGGGAACTCCAAAAATTGTTTTTTATCATATAATCATGTAAAACATAGATTTTCAAAGTCAAAATACACAAAACAAAGAATTCAGATGGTCCCTGGTTTATAGTAGTTTGACTTAGAATTTTTTGGCTTTATGGTGATGGTGTGAATGTGACGTGCGTTCAGTAGAAACCATATTTCGGATTCTGAATTTTGATCTTTTTCCTAGGCTTGCGACATGCGGTATGATACTCTTTCGTGATGCTGGGCAGAGGCAGTGAGCTGCAGCTTCCAGTCAGCCTCTGGGTCAGGAAGGTAAGCAAACCGATACTTACAACCACTCTGTACCTGTATCCTTTCAGCACAGTATTCAGTAAATTACATGAGATATTCAACACTTTATTATAAAATAGGCTTTCTGTTAGATGATTCTGCCAACTATAGGCTAATGAAAGTGCTCTGAGCACATTTTAAGGTAGGGTAGGCTAAGATATGATGTTCAGTAGGTTAGATGTATCAACTAAATTTTCAATTTATGGTATTTTTCAACTTATAATGGGTTTATTGTGACATAGCCCCATCATAAGTGAGGAAGATCAGCAGTAAAGGGAAGGGTCATACTTTCTCACTCCTGATTTTGGCAGGAAAGCTTCGAGAGTTTCGCCATTGAGATCCTAGAAAACTTTTTTGTAAAAATGCAGGTAACACTGTCCATTCTCTCTGACCTTCCACAGAGTTTCTTGGGAAGATAAAAGGATGTAAAAACTCTCAAACTGAAAAGTAGTATACAAACATGCCTGTTGACTGTGTATTAACCCATATTTGGAGAGCCTCAAGAGCCTTGAACCCAATTTGGTACATTTTACCCAAGAAGAAACAGAGGCTCACAGAACTGAGAAGACCTACCTAAAAAACCACTAGGAATGAGGCCAGAGCTCTAGTCTCTTGTCTTACAGTGCAGAGGTCCAGGATAAACGCACCAAGCCTTTTTCTTTATTCTTTTTTTTTTTTTTTTTTTTTTTTTAGGCTGTAGTCAGTATACAGGCATTTTTCATGTAGATTAATATTTTAGAGGATCTTTGAAAGGGAAGAAGTTACAAAAGTTCCCAAGGCTGAATGAGACCTGGCAGCCACGTTGCCCAGCGTCCTTGGGGGGAGACGGGCTGGGGTCAGTGAGCCACGCCCTCATTCAAACTGGGAAGCTGTGCTGGGGTTCAGAGGTGATGGGACATCTGGAGCTGCTCTGGAGGTACTGCAGAGGTGTTGACAAAACTCGGCTTCTGTTCACTGGTGCTAAAAAGAAAAGTGGAGACAGAGTTTTGGGCGAAGTAGAAAGGAATAGCTTTTATCGCTTAGCCTGGCAAAGGAGGCCACAGCAGGCTAATGCCTTAAAGACTGTGCCCTTCCTTGAGAGAGAACAGGATGAGGTTTGGGAGTGGCAAACAGGGCCTCAGATAAGAATCAGAGTAGATGCAAGCTTGCATTCCTCCTCAGAGCTCGCATCCGACAGTCTAGGGACAGGGTCCAGCGGTCCTTGAAACTGAAGTCGTGATGATTGGATAGGGAGTCCGAACCGCAGGTTTCCAAATAAGTATTGGTCTTGATGAGGACCCGTAAGGCTTTCCGCGGGCTTGGGCTCTAAGATCCCAGCCTAGAGGCGGGGCGAGGTTCTGCGGGCGGAAGCCGGCAGGGAGTCACGTGGGCAGCGCAACGGAAGTGACGGTGAGCACCAACAGGGCGGGGCGGGGCCGGTCCCCCCACCTAGGGTAGTGGCTAACGGTTTTCACGAGGGGAGGGGGAGAGGAGGCGGCGAGTCCGCGTTTCGTGATTCTTGGCCCCCGGCGACCCTGCCAAGATGTTGGGCTGTGGGGAGTCAGAGCGGGAGTCGGTGGAAGCGGGAGAGGCTGTGGCGGCCCCAGGGCCGCCGCCGAAACCTCGCGCCCCGGAGCCCGGAGCCCCAGTGCCGGAGCCCGGCCTGGACCTGAGCCTGAGCCTGAGCCCGCAGTCCGAGAGCCCTGGGCAGCGGCGGCCCAACTGCAGCCCTGGACGGCGGAAGGGGCGGGCGGACCGACGGGGCGGGGCCCGCAAGGGACGGCAGGTGAGCTGGGGGGAGGCCTGGCCGCCAGCCGGCCGCCGGCTCGCGCCCACCTCCCCACCACCTCGCTCTCTGTTCCCAGGTCCGCTTCCGCCTGGCGCCGCCCTCCCCGGTTCGGTCCGAGCCGCCGCCGGCCGCTCCCGCACCTAACGAGAAACCTGCGGCGTCGCAGGACCTGGGGGCGCCCGCGCAGCAGAGCAGCCTGGCCCTGAGCCTCGAGCTGCAGGCTGCACGGGCCGCAGCCAGGAGCCAGTTCGATGCCGCGAAGGCTGTGGAGGAACAGCTGAGAAAGTCATTCCAGACCCGCTGCGGCCTGGAGGAGAGCGTCGCGGAGGGTGAGGGGGGCAGACAGATGTCTGGCCGGGCGCGGGAGTCGGGGTGAGACGCGCCGCTCACCTCCACTCCTCCTGCGGTCTCAGGGTTGAACGTGCCGCGCTCCAAGCGGCTCTTTCGGGACCTGGTGAGCCTGCAGGTGCCCGAGGAACAAGTTCTGAACGCCGCGCTACGGGAGAAACTGGCGCTCCTGCCGCCGCAGGCCCGAGCCCCGCCTCCAAAGGTGAGGGACTTGGCTGAGTTTGCCCATCCTGGCCCCTCTCCGACTGACGCGGGTTCTGTCCCCTCCCCGAGCGTAACCTCGACTTGGGTTCCGACCCCAACAGGAGCCACCTGGGCCAGGGCCAGACATGACCATTTTGTGTGATCCAGAAACATTATTTTATGAATCTCCACACCTGACCCTGGAAGGCTTGCCCCCTCTCCGGCTTCAACTCCGGCCCCGCCCTTCAGAGGACACCTTCCTCATGCATCGGACACTGAGGCGCTGGGAAGCGTAGACCCGGAGGCTCCCTGGACTGCTAGTTCACGTTTGTTAAAACTATTAGAATAAAGTGGTTTTGCTAACAAACGGGACTCTTCTTGGGACTCTTGGGACCCTTAAGATGTCGTTTCGGGGTGCAAGCTGCCCGAGATCAAGGTTTTGGCTCTCTTTTAAAAGAACTTGGTAGTGATAACTTGAAAACTCCACCCAATTCGGGTTTCTGTACCCTGACTTCAGTCTGGGACAACCTTTTTTGTTGTTTTTGCATGCAGAAGTTCCCAGGCCAGGGATCCAACTCATACCATAGCAGTAACACCAAATTCTTAACCCACTGAGCCACCAGGGAACCTTGTTTTTGATGTCACCTCATTTGTTCCTTTGAACCATGTATTTCCAATCACTTTAATATGTGGGTCTCAGTCCACATGACACTTCAGGGAAGCCTTCCCTCAAAACCCAACTCAGAGTCCACAAGGAAGCTGCTAGCACCCTTGGTGAAATTATCTCGTTTTTACCTTAAAGGAGTCACTCATCTCCTTTACATTCAATCTGAGAGTGCTCAGTATTTGTTGAATAAATGTTCACAGCTCCAGGAACACTGTTGAGCTACCTAGAAACGTCATGTTAATTAAATCACCCATTAGTCTGGTTCCACAGCACACAAAAAAATGTGGGTGGTAGGTCCTAGAGCAAGGAGGTGCTCTGGTCCAAAAGGTGCCTTTTCCAGTTCCACTTCAGCTTCACGGTTAACTCTTCCAAAGTTAGCTTTGTGTCCAAAGCTCCTACAAAATAAATTTGCCACTGGATTTTTTAGGGAGGGCATATGGACTTTCCTGTTTCACATCAAAATTCACATTATACCCCCCTTTCCTGATCTAGGAGTGTGTATACTTGCGTGTAGGTCTCAGTAGCATTCAACAATCTTACCTCCACTGAAAAAAAACCTGCCCTCTTCCTTAAGACCATAGTTTGGGCAGAGAGGAAGCACAGGTTCTTCCAGGAGGCACCCCCCCTCCCCCCCCGCAGTAGAAAGCCTCATACACAGGTGTGGGGGCCACTGCCCTAAACATCAAGTTTATTGTGCTGTTCTCACATTCCAAACCCAAACCCCTCTCCCAGTGGGGGACAGCAGAGGGAAGGATTTTCACAGTACCTGTATGCCTCCCTGCCACCTTCCCCCTCTTAACCCTTAGTCCATCTATCCGTGGTCCACTGAAACGCAGCTAGGGACAAGGGCTGAGGAGAAATGGGAATCTCTCCTTGGGAGGACAGGAATTAGAGGCTAGAGAACTTGGTAACTCTACCTCCCATGCCCTAGGAGAACAGAGGTCAGCAAACAGTCCATGCCATCCAGCCCAGTGGGCTGGGGGAGAGGAAGGTGGTGACTCCAGCACAGCTGGGCTTAGGTGCCAGAGGTGTAGGGGAGAGGCTGGGGCAGCAACATAAGAAAAGCTGTCTTTGCAGATCCAAGAAAGGAAAGTATTTTTGGAGCCAGAAAGGAAAGACCTTGGGATACTTCCTCTTCCCCCAGGTCCTCAGGAGCAGTGGGCAGCTTCTTCACACTCTGTTCAGGGGGCCACTTAGTGGCTGGGGGAACAGGCCTTGTGGAACAGGTACACCGGACGCTGGAAGCCTGAGGAAGAGTGTGCCATCAGGAGGGGTTGGCAGGACCTTAAGACGCTCCACAGTCTGCCCTGCACCAGGACAGGCCTCCCTTCCACCCCCAACAAAATAAGCCAGCCTTACCTTTGGAGGTGTTGTGAGGTGTGGCCACAAGCTCATAGCTGGAGAAGCCCACCTCTGGGGACGTCAGGTAGGAACTGAACTGCTCTGGCTTCAGCTGAATTCGATAGTAGTTCTTGTAGATTGTTTCCTAGGGAGAAGGGCAAGGCAAGGAAAACTTCAGCTTGTTGTCGTCTCTGTTGATGGAGAGTGATGCCCACCCAGGGGGCCTTTTCACCTTGTTCAGAAAGTCCTCTTTCTGCTTCCTCAAGGCCTTTCTTGCCTCAACTAAAGGAAGGATAGCCACAATTTCCACAGAAACCCCAACTCACCGTGAGAGTCTTTCTCTTGCCATAAGTTGACCAAGGCTGGGGCTCCAGGACCAGGATGCCCCCAGGGCGTAGGTGCAGATAGATCCGGCGAAACATGCGCTTCAACCCCTCGTCCCCCCAATTGAGATGCACCCACTTGGTGAGGCTGAGGCAGAGCACCACATCATACTCAGGTTTTTGGGCCTCCACCAGCTCATCTCGATCCAGCACATAGTTAGCCTGAGGGTGAAGAGAGGCATTCAGGAACCACTGCCCCCCCCGCCCCTCCCAGTCCACTCTGCAGTCCTTGGCCACGACCTTCTCTGACATGCCTCTAAATAACTCCCAAATGGTGCCTTTTTTTTTGGCTGTGCCCACAGCACATGGAAGTTCCAGGGTGAAGGATCAAACCCGAGCCACAGCAGTGATGATGCTGAATCCTTAGCCACCAGGGAACTCTAAATGGTGCCCTCTTTTGAGTCTCATTTCCTTGCTTTCTATTGGTGACAATCCAATCAAATAGAAAGGAGACTGGATAATTTTAAGTTGAGCAAATTATCCATGAGATTGCCAAAGTTGGGGTCAAATTGCAAAGCGAGAATGCTGGGGTTCCTCTAGGACCCTGTCCAGTCCTTATTCCCACTCCGCAGTCATTGAGCTGAGTGACTCAACGTTATGCAAAGGACTCTAACTCAGGTTTGAAAGGGAGACCTGTGGACTCTTTCCCTGTAGTTGAGGCTAGCAAAATTTCAGGCCTATCCTTCCCTTTCTCTCAGGGAAATGAAGAGCTTCATCCCTTAAGAAAAGTTTTCTAGATGATAGGCTCATTACCACCCTCTGCCAAGTCCATTCTTTCAGGTATAACCCAACATACTGTAACTATCCCTGCAGAAGACTTCACTGGAGCATTGTATGGGAAGCCACGTTCAGTGGGGACAGACACTGAGGACACAGTAATCTCTCCTAGAGAGGACTTTCTCACTCTCCCACATCCCATCTCTAGGGTCAGTGTGGAGATGATTTAGGGCCTCGGACACTCTTCAACCAACTCTGCATCTAACTGCAAACGGGGTCCCTATCAAAGGGCAGAGACTATGAATATTAGCCACTTCCCCAATCCTCCCCCCATTCCAAGACCTTCTAGGTCTGTCACCCATTCCTGGATGCACCTTCAGTAGAACAGAGGACCGGTTTTCATCTGGACCAAATCCCTTAGGAGCAGCCCCCAAGGGAAGGTGGACAGGAGTCTATGCTTATCCTGGGGCTTGTAGTCATGAGAAAGGACCCCAAGTAGAGCCCCCACCTTTCTAGGTTACAGGAGGGGAAAGACACCCAGTGGAATCAGTCGCAGATTCAGACCCATCTCTTGAGGATGTGGCTCTTCTGGGGAAGGGGACGTGCACAGAAGCCCTCTGGATCATAACCTTCCCCTGCCATGTTCCTATTTAATCTCATCTTTGATTCTGGCCCCTTTCCCAAGAGCCTGCAGGTCCTCTTACCGTGACGAAGACAACATTGTTGGGGAAGACAGATGTGTCTGCTCCATCCAAGGGCACTTGGGGTGCAGCAATGGGACCCCGGCTGGCGGTCAGTGAGGCTGGGAAGCAGCTCCTCTTTTGGACGGTTGAGGTCCCTTCCTCACCTTCTGTTCCTGGGTCCCCCTCAGAAGTCTGGGGCGGCTGGCGCAGCTCTTCTGACAAGTAGTGTCGGATGTTTTGGCGGGCCGAGTGGATGAGATGGGGGTCAATGTCCAGGCCCACCATGCGGGATGGGCCCCACTTACAAGCAATGCTCAAAGTCAGATGGCCCACATTGCAGCCCAGATCTAGGACGTCACGACCCCGAAACCACTCAGGCTTCATAACCCGAAGGCGCCCATCCTCGCAGGAAGGATTGCGGTAACCATAGTACTTGCAATAATTCCCATACTGGAACTTGCACTGCTGCTTTTTGAAGCCTGCTGCAGGGATTGGGTGGGGGTGCTGGCGGCCTCCCCCACTCCCTCGGCCCTTTTCCTTGGGACCCTGGCCTCCACCCCTAGCCCCTGCCTCTGACTTGCTGGAAGTCCTGCGACGTTTGCGATGTCGTGAGGAGGAAGACGGGGTTGCAGAGGTAACTGAGGCAGCTGAAGGGGCTGAAAGGGAGCCTGAGGGGCCCTGTAGGGCAGATGGAAGGGGAGACACGACCTCATCCCTGCAGTTGATGGCTGTGTTGAGTTCATAGGGTTGGGGGACGTCCCGGTTCTGGCCCCTTTGCCGCTGCTGCTGTGTGGTGCCCTCCCCTTGGAGTGAGGGAGTGAGGGGGGCTGTGGGCAGCACGGAGTGGCTATCATTCCCTCCAGTTGCCTGCTGCTGCTGGTGGTGCTGTCCCCGATGTCTATGCCGCTTCCGACCAGTCTTGAGAGGTGAAGCAAGGACTACTTGGGCCTCATCAGTGCAAGTATTGAGACTGAGAGGGTCAGTAATATCTTTGGGGATGAGTATCTCCACTGGATCTCGTCCCTTGGCCGGAAGTGGGGATGACTTAGGGGTCTCCGCATTGAGTGCTCGGCTCACTTCCTCATCCAGGAGACTATTCAGGTTCAGTGGATCAAAGATATTGCCCCCCAGGAGGAAGTTGGAAGGTAAGACAGAGTCACAGTCCGAATTAACCCGCCTGCGCCTCTTGAAGGCCGGATGTTTGAAGCCTCCACCACCTCCCCCTACATTACAGCTATTTCTCCTCTTACCCCCACCTCCCCCGGGGGGCCGGTGGGGTTGATAGCCATTACGCGGTCGAGGAGGAGCAAGGGGGCCCAGTTCTGTTCCGCCCCCTCCCCGGCGCTCCTCCCCCACGTCCGGGGGAGCGGCTAGCCCCTGGGAATCCGACAAGCAGGCCTCCCCGATCGACTGGGCCTGGGGGCCGCCCCCTCGCTGCTGCTGCGACTGGCCGCCCCGAGGGGTGGATGTAGCCCCGGGGCTCTCCTTGCCTGCCCCAGAAGCTGGGGACCCCGCCGAGTGTGCGCGCGGGCCCGGCCCACGCTGCGTCCCGCCGCGGAGCTCCCCGGAGGCGGCCTCTCGGTGTGGTTGCACCGTGGGGCCGCCCCCTCCGCCCGACTCATCTTTGAGCGGCGGTGGCGGGGCCGGCACCAGAAACGGCTCCTTCTCCGCCGCCATCTCGATCATTTCTTCCCCTTATTCCGTCCCAGTCGAGGACAACCAGGGGCACCAGGGGGCTTAACCCCCCCTTCCTAAGGCCGCCCTCCCTTCCCCCCTTTCCCGAGCGCGCGCGCAGTTCCGCTTCTCGCCTAGTCTCGTCCCCAAGCGCCTCCCCCGAAGCGCGCCCCACTCGCCCGCGAGACCAAAACAAGATGCCCGCGAGACCCGAACTCGAGGAACCAACCGCGCGTGCGCCGACTCCTTTCTCCTCTACCACTACCGCTTCGCCGCGAGCGCGCACTGCTGGAGCGCGTTCCTCTTGCCCCGGAATCACGCATGCGCACTCAGCCACCACCCAGGTTGCGCGCGCATCGGAGTACGAACCAACTTAACGGCTCCGGGAGTTTAAATATAGCCCCCCTCAGCCCCCCAACCGAAGCCCCCACCCCAAACTGACACCCTACTTCCCTTCGCAGCTACGTCCGTCCCTACTGATCTCCTTTGTCTCTGCCGCGCGATCCCACCCACCGTAGGCGGGGGCGGGGAGCTGGTGTGAAAAGGTCTCCTTGACACCCGACCCTTGCTCCTGAGGAATGAGTCTCAGCGGTCTCCGCCCGGCTCTAAACCCAGCAACCTCCCTACCCCGCCTCCTTCCTCCCCCTATCGGGCAGCGCCTGCGCACACCCTTTTGGGCTTGCGCGGGTAGATACAGCACGTGCTGGAGATGACGCCCCGCCCTCCGTCCTAGAGGCGGGGACTGCTACGTCGCTTCCTCAGGTTTGGTACGCGCAACATGCGTCAGCACGACTCGGAGGGGCGTGGCTAAGGAACGGGGAGGCCCTCGTGAATTATTCATGAAGTGGTGGCCCCCTTGGCTCACCTATTTTTAAAGAGGGGCGAACCTAAAAGTAGGAAAGGAGCGGAGTGTACCCACCGTCTTCCTACCAGCTGTTCTCAGTATAATACAATAGGTCATTTTAACTCACCCCCCTGGAAATATTCTCTGGTTAACTGGGGGAAAAAAAAGTACTAAAACAGGCGATGTTGTCCAACTTCCTCTTTCCCCGAAATGGCCTGGTCGTTCTCTCGCTCCTCCGCCTTCCCTCAATCGCGATCACCGGGGGACACCACGCCCTCCTCTCCGCCTCCACACCTACCACCCGACGCCTGCGCACGAGCCCCCCGGTTAGTGAACGGCGACCCACCACAGCCACCAATAACAGTACATATACCACCACCACCGCCCCCTTTGCACGCAAGCCTTCCCGAGCACCCACTGCGGGTTTGCGCCGCTTTATATAAAAACGAATGTGGGCAGGGAACAGATTTCGACCGGCTTTGGGGGCCCCGGCCTCAGCCAATGGGGAAGAAGCTACTTGACGCCCTTTTCAAAGGGGGCTTGGGGCTCCGGGCTAACAACGATTGGGATTTGGGTCCTGTGGCTGAGAAGAGGCGAGAGAGGCGAGATTGGTTTTAAGGATAGTCTCAAAATAGCGAACTAAGGGCGTGAAGGAGACTCAAAGGAAGAATGGGCATCAGGGAACGAAAAGAGGACGGAAAAGGCAGTCTAGGGCAGAGAGAAATGTTAGGAAAAGGAAGATGGCCTTCATGAACGGTCAGGCACTGCGGCTGCCACCTAAAAGAAAAAAAAAAATGCGAGGCCCAAGAGGATTGTGGGATTTGTAGTTTTATAGGGAATTCGTTTGGAAGATGGCGATATAACTCAGCTGCGCATGCGCAGAAGCCCTGCGAGCACGCTGCCTGTAGGGGTGGGGTGGAGCTTGTGTGTGGCCTCGCGCCTTTCCTTGGTGGCGGGAAAACTGGGTCGAGTTTTGGAAGGGCTTGCAGAGTCGCTGCAGTAGCTCGCTCTGCTCCTCGCCCCTTAGGTCCTCCTCGCTCTAGAAGGTAGTTGGTGCTTTTCCGGTTGCAGGTGAAGGTGCTAGGCGCGGCCAGTCCTAGTACCTGTTGCCTGAGGAGAAGTTTTCACTTCAGGGCGCGGACCAATTCTTACCCCTCTCCTCAGAATCTCCAACAGCAAACTCGCAGCCAGCAAACAAACAAAAGTAACCGAGTATCACGGCGGGCGACCACTGGCTGGGAGAGAATGAGGGTCCTGGTGCCTCAGCGGGGTGGGGGAGGGGAGGGGGAGTTGAGGGGAAATTTCAGGAGGAGTTTTTTGATGGGGGGGGAGAGGGAGAGAGAGAAAGCCACTGTTTTACCTGTTTAGAGGAGTCAGGAAACTTTTGCCTGTGGTACCTTTGGTCTTAAGAGGTAATTGCCGTCCTTAGGAGGGCATTGGTGAGGGAGTGCAGGTTGCCCAAAATTCTTTCTTCTGGTTTTAAAAGTGGAAGTAGGCCTTTTACTGTGCCAAACCTTGGCCCTCTGTGAGGGGAAATGGTGAAGGGATGTGGGAGTTCGTGGCTGTGTGCCCTTTAAGGGAAAACAGCGTAAAAAAGCTAGTTTGAAGTCCGCATCAGGGACACGTGTGGAAGCATTTCAGGGAGTTAGAAAGGGTCCAAACCAAGATCAGGGTCCCAAAAAAAAGTGTTTTGGTGGTAAGTGGCCCTGTTCTGCTGCCTGGCATTCTGATGCAACAGGCTTTAGTTTACCATTAACTTATTTATATGACTCTGTTAGAGGTTTAGTTCAAGTAGTTTATGGCAGTAAATGCCTTGTTATGTGTGAGAAGTAAGGGTAGCTGGGATGATTTTTCCTTTCTGTTTTGTAAATCATGCTGTGCTCACACACCCAAGAAGGAAAAGGCAAGGAGGAAGAGAGACAGGAAGAAAAAAAAAGCTGCTACTGATGGAGGCATGAAAATAAGCAGGCGTCTACATGCCATTAGGAAAGTAAAGGAAATCAAACTGCAGCTTGAAAGAAATTTTAAATAGAGACTTTCTTAAATTATTCAGTTATTTTTTTGTCTTTTTAGGGCTACGCCAGTGGCATATGGAGGTTCCCAGGCTACAGGTCTAATCAGAGCTACAGCTGCTGGCCTACGCCACAGCCACAGCAATGCCAAATTCAAGCCATGCCAGATCTTTAACGACTGAGCGAGGCCAGGGATTGAATCTGCGTCCTCATCTCATGGATACTAGTCAGAGTCATTTCTGCTGAGCCAAGATGGGAACTATTTAAATATAATCTTTAAATACAGTTTTTTTTTTTTAGGGCCACACCTGTGGCATATTGAAGTTCCCAGACTGGGGGTGGAATCAGAGCTGCAGGTGCTTGCCGACGCCACAGCCACAGCAACTTACACCGAAGCTCATGGCAACACCGGATCCTGAGCCCACCGAACAAGGTCAGGGGTTGAACCCATATCCTCACGGATACTATGTCAGGTTCTTAACCTGCTGAGCCATAGTGGAAACTCCCAGTTTTGTTTTTTTCCGAGGCTCAAGGAGTCCGTTAGAGGACAGTCCTAAAGAGTTTACATATGCTCTTAGACCAAGGATTCCAGGGACAATATAAAGAGGGAATAATCGGGTTGTTAAGAGGGGGAAAATTGGAGTTCCCTTCGTGGCTCAGTGGTTAACGAATCCGACTAAGAACCGTGAGGTTGCGGGTTCGATCCCTGGCCTTGCTCAGTGGGTTAAGGATCCAGCGTTGCTGTGAGCTGTGGTGTAGGTCGCAGACATGGCTCAGATCCCGCGTTGCTGTGGCTGTGGTGTAGGCCGGCGGCTACAGCTCCTGTTAGACCCCTAGCCTGGGAACCTCCATATGCCGCGGGTGTGGCTCTAGATAAAGGCAAAAAAGAAAAAAAAAGGGGGAAATTTGTGAACACATTATAAATGGTGGGAGGAGACAGAAGGATAAATGCTTTTTAAATATTTATGAGGCTGAATGAAGTTATTTAGCTAGATCATTTCTCAAACATTTTGGTCTCAGGACACTTTTATACTCTTAAAAATTATGGAGGACTCCAAAGTTTGGTTTGTATCTATTTATTTGTTAATATACTAGAAATAAAACTGAGAACGGTTAAACATTTATTAGTTTTAAAATAATAAGCCCATTACATATTAATGTAGCTAACATTTTAATGGAAAATGTATTTTCCTAAATGGAAGAAAATTTAGTGTGAAGAATGGTGTTTTACATTTCTGCAAATCTCATTCATATCTGGCTTAATAGAAAACACTGGATTTTCATCTGTTTTTGAATTCAATCTCTATTGGTATCTTGTTTTGATTGAAGTGTATGAGAAAACCGAGCCTAACACAGATAAGTAGTTGGAAAATGGAGGGGACCCCCAGGAGTCTCTGGCTTATACTTTGAGAACTGTTGAGCTAGGTGATTTCATTGTAAAATTGATGTGATGATTTTTAGTATTGTGAGTGAAAGAAAACTGTTTTTTGGAACACCTCATTGACCTTCCTTTGGTTCCCCTTAATATTTCTAGTTATTTTTTTCCCCTCCTTATTCACCCTTTTTTCTTATGTCAGTCAAATAGTTAGCATCTGGTTTTGGAACTTTTTTTTAGCCTTCACACTTAAAGCTTTATTGCATATTTTTTTTTCTCTTTTTCATCTGAGGTAGGAAAAGAGAAACTAAAACTCAAATGCTATTCCTGGGTTTAGAGCCCCCAGTCATTTAGTAGCTCATCAGAAAATGTTGGTGGTATTTTGTATATTTATTAACTGTCTTTAAAATTATTTTTCTCTCTCTGAATTAGATTTCAATATTATTGTGGAAGAAAATATTTCATCTGAAACGGAGGAACGGAAGCTTGAGTTGTCAGTGACTTTCTCACTTCTCTATTGACCAGGTTAGAGATTTTCTTTAAAAGTAATATTCTTCATTACACTCTCATTCTAAGTTAAGGGGAGCCAACATTCATCGCTGCTTATAGATTTCCTAAATCTTATTAACTCAACAGCGATCCACAGTTTTTTCTAGTTAGTTGGGGCTCTAGTAACACATTTTGGCCTAGAGAGGTCAGTATTCGTTTAGATAATGATTTGAACCTAAATATTGGAAAAATTTTGCCTTTTTTAGGTTGATCAGATACTCTTTTTATCTTATTTTAAAAATTTAGAATTTAAAAAATCATTTTGAAAATGATTTTTTAATTTGAAAATGGTGATGCATATATAAAACACTAGAATTACACAGAGGAGTACAGGAGAAGGCTCCCTTCCACCTCCAGCCACCCATGCCCACTTCCCAGAAACTGCCTGTAAAAAGGGGAGATGGCACGTTGTGACCTCTGAAGACTTTCCTAGAGCTGTAATACCTGTTATAATTGTTATGAAAATAAGAGTGCTCTAGGCCTGAAGAAAATTGGGTAAAAGAGTCGAAAGAGGTTTAGGCTGATAAAAGTTCTAACAGCTGAGTAGAAATAATATCAATAGTGGAACGGGTACAACTGGAAAAATGTATAAATTCTTGGAACATCATGAGTCTGGGCACTGTGCTGGGTCACACACGATTTATAGCTATGTAGAGACACTGACCTCTTCAGCCTTTGGTGTGGCTGGAGGCCCCCCACTCCCACCCCTTAGTTTTATATGGCTGTTAGTGGCCTGGTCCTTTTACCCTAGAGTACCTAGAAATATTTTCTGTGTATTTCAGTGTCTACTTTAGTATATGCTTTACACGTGTGCTGTGATATTAAAATGGTTGTGACGTGCTGAACTACTGAACTAGACTATTGGGATGTAGTGTAACACAGTTCATAGCACAGATTTATAAATCAGATGGGTTCTAATCCTGATTTTACCACTTATCAATTACTTCATTTCTCTAAATCCCTCTAAGCCTCAGTTTCCCAAAGTGTAAAAGATAGCTATCTCAAAATTTATTGGGAGAATTAAATAGATGACATATTCACGGATACAGTCAGTGCTCAGTGTTATTCACTATTATTAGTCACGATTTTGGCAGAAATTACGAAGCATATTGATGTCATATAGAACATCTCTGAGTAGATAGCTCCAGATAAACTATGGGTATAGAGTGAGAATACGAGATTCTTATTTCTGGCTTCTCTGGGACCTCTGCTGGTTACCTTAATATTCCTGAATCATGAAGAGAAATTGTTAGCATCCAGCACATTGGGGAAACTTATTGGACTAGAAGATCTAAGTGAAGATATACATTATAGTGATGTTAAAGGAGGGTTCTATATGCATAGGGGCCTCTAAATTAGGTTAGAGAATTTCCAGTCTATCTGTGTTTTAGGCATTTAGGAGAACCTTGTGAAATGAGGTTATCCCTCTGAAGAAGACTCTCACTCTTTGACTCCTAAGACTGACCGCACTACTACTGCTACTACTAGTTATACTTCCATGTGTCAAAAATTTGTCTTGTTTTAATAAGGGGCACCAAGTAGAGTTGCTTATGCTAAGCTCCATGTCACCAGACTAAAACAGCTTAATTACAATTATGGCTCTCCCAGCAGTGGAATTTTTTTTTTTTTTTTCAGGTCCGCACCCGAGCCATATGGAGGTTCCCAGGCTAGGGGGTTGAATGAATTGGAATTGCAGCTGCCGGCCTATACCACTGCTCAGGGCAACGCCAGATCCTTAACCCACTGAGTGAGGCCAGGGATGGAACCTGCATCCTCATGGGTACTAGTCAGATTTGTTTCCACTGAGCCATGACAGGAATTCCCCGGTAGTGGAATCTGAAGTCAGTCAGGAATTGCCTGACCAGCACTAGTTGGGTAATATGCTTGATAGTCCCCAGTAACCCCCTAAGGGAAAGTAACCTTGTATAACCAATCTTCTTCTTTTGGCCCAGTATTACTTCTTTGTTCCTGTGCCCTTCTGCCTATAAAACTCTTTAATTTTGTACAGGTCCTTGAGGCTCCTATCCTTCTGGTAGATTGTATGCTGCCTGATTCATGAATCACTGAATAAAACCAATAAGATCCGCAAAATTTACTCAATTGAATTTTGCTTTTTAACAGATTACTATCACTATCATTTCCATCTACTTATAAGTGTCTGCTTCATGATGGACATGAGTCTAGGCACTTGAAACACTAAAGATTTTTGCTTATCTTTAAAATAATGTCTCTCTCCTGACCTGGGAACTTCCATATGCCGTGGGTGTGGCAAAAAATTAAAATAGTAACTCTTATTATCCTCCAGCATCTAATTGACACTGCTGCTGAGTAGAATTGTAGTCAAGAAGGCAGAAAATGTAGTTTTCTCAGGGCAAAGAGTCCCTGAGCCCAAGAAGATAGGGAGAGGAGTTCCCGTATAGCACACAGCAGGTTAAAGATCCAGTGTTGTCACTGCTGTGGCTTGGGCTGCTGCTGTGGCATGGGTTCAGTCCCTGGCCTGGGAACTTCTGCATGCTGTGGGCATCCCCCACCCCAAGAAAAAAGACAGGGAGGGGAGAAAGTTTAAAACCATGTTCAATCAGAGTCATAGCACTTTAATTCTCTTTTCTAACAGAGGCATAAAGAAAGTGTAGCTTCTGAGCTCAATGATGACAACTTTGCAGAATAAAGAAGGTAAGTCAACAGTCATTTTCCTCTTCATTCTCAGACCTTTGTTGTCTGGACACCCTTCCCACCAAAGGGAAGCTCAGTTTACATACATTTTGTGTCCACTTTGTTAAAGACATTTTGAGTGAAATATGTATGATTTAGAAACAATCTTGTGGAGTTCCCGTTGTTGGCTCGGTGGGCTGAGAATCCGCCTAGTATCCGTGGGGATGCAGGTTTGATTCTTGGCCTTGCTCAATGGGTTAAGGATCTGGTAGGTCACAGATGTGGCTAGGATCCCACCTGGCTGTGGGTGCAGCCAGCAGCTGCAGCTCCAATTAGACCCCTAGCCTGGGAACTTCTGCAGGTGTGGCCCTTAAAAAAAATAAAAGGAAAAAAAAAAAGAAACAATCTTGCTCAAGAAAATGGACTTGTAAGGAGAAAAGAGACATTTAAATATTTATAACATAAATTTGAATTTGAAATGCTATAGGAGAGGTACACAGTATTACGGAAACTTGGAAGGAATATATTACTTATGAGGATCACTATAGTTTTCATTGCATCATTTGTAGATTTTGACTAGGTTTTAAAATTTTTTTCTAATTTCCCATAAAATTTTGTGCAAAGTTGAAACAAGTTATTCACATTTGAGTAATTCAATTTCCTGCGTACTTATATTTATCACTTTTAAGTTACTCAGTGGTTTCTAAACCTGGAAGTGCATTAGAATCATTTAGATAGCCTTGTGAAGTTATAGATTCCTGGGCCTCACTTCAAACCGCGTTATCAGAATCTCAGGGCAGGGGAGTTCCCATTGTGCCTTAGTGGAAACAAAGCACAATCATGAGGATGCAGGTCAATCCCTAGCCTTGCTCAGTGTGTTAAGGATCCAGTGTTGCCGTTAGCTGTACTCTGATCTGGTGTTGCTGTTGCTGTGGCGAAGGCTGGCAACTGTAGCTCCATTTTGACCCCCCTAGCTTGGGAACTTACATATGCTGCAGGAACAGCCCTACAAAACCAAAACCAAAACTAAACCCAAACAAAACAAGAGAATCACAGGACAAGGGTGAGAGAGTAGGGTACTGGGAAGGCTGGGTAAGGAGAGGCCTAGGAATCTGAATTTGTTAAAAGCTCCCTCCAGATAAATCTGATATGGTCAGTCATTGGGTAATGTTTGACAGTTTCTGTGTTAGATTCCATGTTTCGAAAATTCCATTTGAGGAGTTCCCGTCGTGGCTCAGTGGTTAACAATCTGACTAGGAACCATGAGGTGGTGGGTTCGATCCCTGGCCTTGCTCAGTGGGTTACAGATCCAGCGTTGCCGTGAGCTGTGGTATAGATCGCAGACGCGGCTCAGATCCCACGTTGCTGTGGCTGTGGCAGAGGCTGGCAGCTACAGCTACAACTAGACCCCTAGCCTGGGAACCTCCACATGCCCCAGGTGTGGCCCTAAAATGACAAAAGACAAAAAAAAAAAAAGGAAAATTCCGTCTGATGATCAAATTTCTTTCAGAATGTGGGAAGGGACCAAAGAAAACCTTTGCTCCACCTGCACAAAAATTTCGTAGCGCGATGCCCTGTATCCTTAACTCAGCCAAGGAGGAGATCCTGGACCTCAGTACCCCAAGGGCAGAGGCCAGCCCAAGCCAGCTAAAGGCCAGGTTAGAGAAGAAGAAGGAGAAAGTGACCACAGAGAATGGTCCAGGCAGTGGCCAGGCGATAAGAGGAAAGACTCAAGACAACAAGAAAGCAGAGAAGAAAGAAAAGGTAAAAAGAGGGGTGAGCTCCAGAGGGACAGTTTCTTCTTGTCACCCAACCTAGACAAACAGAATCCTTACATTTCAGAAGAGACATTTAAATATTTATAACATAGATTTGAATGTGGTAAATGCCACAGGGGAAATTCATTCTGTAGTTTCAGTTTTTTATTCTTCTTACGAAATAAAAGAGGTAAAACATGTTTTGATGAAAGGGCTTTTAGCAGAAAATACTGGACAGGTAGGGGCTGAGATGGGATGGAGGGATGGAGGTGAGAGTAGAAGTGGACAGAGACCTTATACACTTTTTCCTTTTCTCCGACTCCTTTATTCCCAGAAGATCTGGGATAGAATTTATGGAATCCTTAGGTTGACTTCATGTTCTCAACCTTGTGAACTTTCTGCCTTATTTAAAGGAGGCTTCCTTGACTAGTGAGAGAGGAGGACTGAGGAAAGAATGAGCAGTTTTTCTCCCCTGCTTTCTCTCTGCAGGAAAAATCAAGTCTCACCAATGCAGAATTTGAGGAGATTGTGCAGATTGTGCTACAGAAGTCCCTCCAGGAGTGCTTGGGTATGGCTCACAGGGAGAGAAAAAGAGTTTCAGTTAGGCAAAGAAACTGTTGTCTGAGGGGTAACGTTGATAGCGTCTCTCCTTACCTCCATCTTTCTAAGTAAGGAAATATTAGATGGGACTTTGAAATATTTTAAAATACTTTATGTATCAACAGGACTATAGCTAAACCACCTTAGACAGGGGGTACAGACTTTTAGAAAAGTAGATTACATTGACTAGAATATATAGTATCACCTCTTTTTTTTTTTCCTGTTTTGGGCACTCTGCGGCGTATGGAGTTCTCGGGCCCGGGGTCAAATCTGAGCCATAGTTGCAACCTAAGCCATACCTGCGACATCACCCAATCCTTAACCCACTGTGCCAGGCTGGGAATAGAACCTGTGTCCAGCACTTCCAAGATGCCACTTATCCCATTGCACCATAGTGGCAACTCCTCATTTTGATTTTTAAAATGTAATTTAAATTTATATGTTTACAATCTGCTTAGAAAAGACAAATTGTTTTTCCCAGATTTGAAGAACTTAGTCTTTCATCTGCACTTGTATATTTCTGTTTCCAATACTGTTTTAACATGTGCTGAGAAATTTGATTTTTAGAATAAGGAATTCTGTAGCATAGGCCCTGAGGCCTTCTCCATAAGGTCATGAGGCTAAGGACAGTGGCTTGACCTAAGCTATTCTTAGGTATACTTCCACTCCTAGAGAAAGTTTGAAAAATAAATGATATAAAACACAGTACATAAAATTTCTGTTACGTACACTAAATGAACATTACCTAGCTACTCTAGAATGGGCAGCTCAGTCTGGAAAGGCTTACAGGAGGATATAGATTTGTGTTTTTTTCCTGAGAATTAAAAAAACGTGAAGTTCTGTGGTGTGACAGAAGTCCAAAGGTAAGTTGTCCAAAGGCAACCGATATGAGATATTTTAATGAAAGTTTATAGTTTGGAAATAATGGAGTGATTATTTTCTTTAATTGCTTCTCTGCTTATGTTTTGGGAGGGATGGAATCTAGCCTTGATTTTGCAGAGACTTCCTATGCCCAGCCTGCAAGATGTACCCAGTTAGACAAGGAACTAGGAATTACTTCTACTACAGTTAATGAAAATGCTGATGGGTAAGTTTATCCCAGTGAGGTGAGTTGATCACAGCGTAGACTTAACATTGACAAATGATTATCCACCTGTCTGTTTATCTAGTCATTTTTCATATCTCTATAGATTCACCTTGGGAAAGATAATGGAGTTGAGTTGGGAAAGATAGGCCAGTAGATGGATAAAATGACCTCGGGAGGCAATTGAGAACCTGTGATTCTTTTGTCCTTTTTTTTTTTTTTTCGGTCTCTTTAGGGTCGCACCTGCAGCATATGGAGGTTCCCAGGCTAGGGGTCTAACAGGAGCTGCAGGTGCTGGCCAACACCACAGCCATAGCAATGCCAGATCTGAGCCATGTCTGTGACCTACACCACAGCTCACGGCAATGCTGGATCTTTAACCTCCTGAGCAAGGCCAGGGATCGAACCCGCGTCTTCATGGATCCTAGTCGGGTTCGTTTTTGCTGCGCCACGATGGGAACTCCATCTTCTTTTATCTTTGGGTTTTCTCAAAAGAAGTTTACTACAAGTTGCTCCCTTTTACCTTTTAATAAAAAATCTTATTTTCAGAGAGAGGGTAGTGGTACCTCATGATCTAGAGATTTCAGCCTCTCAGGAAGATGGAGTAATCCCTGAGATAAAGACATCTAAGCCAGGCCAGCCAGATCCTGCACCCTCTGAGAAGAAATGCAATAGACTTTCCTTAAGCAAAAAAGAGAAGAAAGCTCGTAAGTGTATCAGATATACTTTGACATCTGGCTTAAGTACTTACTCCATGAAATTAAGGAATGGGACGGGGCATGCTGAGAATTTTCACTGCAAGATGCGAAACTATTTAGCTGTGATTCTTCTTCCTTCTTTCACTGGCCTGTACTGTCTACAAAGATTCTCTCCTTTATCTCCTACCCTCTACAGTGTTTTCTTTTATATTCCCAGATCAGAAAATGGAGAAAACCCAAAGTGGGTATGAGCACAGACGGAAAGACCAAGTGAAGAAAATGGTTCAGGATCATTCTCAGATCAGGGGTCAACAAAAAGGAGAGGGAAGTGGTTTTGGTGAGTTTAGCCATGGTTTGAAAAATCTGCTTGGGCTTGAAAATTGGAGGTGGGAGAGAGAAGTAAGGGTTAGGGTGTTAGAGGAAATTCTTCAAAGGTTATACTTTCTCTCTCACAGCTACTTGTTAGATATATGCTGCTGAGGAAGAGAGAGAACTATTTCATTCGTTCAGTTATTCAGTCATATAATCCATAGTTATTGGGTGACTACCAGACATTTTAGGAGATGCTGAGGAAATGCAGAAGAAACAAATGTAAGCCTACCACAAGAGAGATAGGTTTGTGAGGAACGTCAGCAAGAAATAGAGTAGACCTGGAATAGTTTCCAAGATAAAGATATGGCTCGAACCAGATCTTGAAGTATAATTTAGTCAGGTGAACTAAAATGAAATTGGAGGTCAGAGTGATAAATATTGGCAGTCATGAAGGAGGGCTAATGGCTGTATTTTTTGGGTGTTTTGGGGGTGGGAGCTTGTAGGAATAGGGGAGATTAGGCTAAAGGCATGCAAGGGCCAGATCATAAAGGGCCTTACAAGTCAGGATAAGGAATTTGGATTTTATTTTAAAGGTGAAGAGGAACCATTAACATTAAGCAGGGAAAACTGTTTTTTTTTTTTTTTGGGGGGGGTCTTTTTAGGGCCGCACTCGTGGCTATGGGGATTCCCCGGCTAGGGGTTGAATGGGAGTTGTAGACTCTGGCCTACGTCATAGCCACAGCAATGTCAGATCTTAGCCACTTCTGCGACCTATACCACAGCTCATGGCAACACCAGATCTGTAACTCACTGAGTGAGGCCAGAGATCCAACCTGTGTCCTCATGGTTACTAGTCAGATTTGTTTCCACTGAGCCGTGACGGAAACTCCAGAAAACTTGATAAGATTTGCATTTTAGGAAGCTTCCAGCTTAGCATGGAAGATGAATTGGCAGGAGCAAGACTGGACCCATAAAAATAAGTACAAAGAAGACAAAGAGTAGCAGTGAGGAGGAAGAGACAAATTTGAGATCTTTAGGAGGCAGGGTCAATATATGATTGCCTTTTGGTTATGAGAGCTGAGGAAGAGTGAGGTCTCTAAAATGCTTTTTTTTTTTTTTTTTTTTTTTTTGGTGTGCCCATGGCACATGGAAGATCTGGAGCCAGGGGTTGAATTTGCACCACAGCAACCATCTGAGCCTCTGCAGTGAAAACTTGGGATCCTTTAGCCGATGCACCACAGGGGAACTTAAAGGACGGTCCTATTTTCTGGCATGAGTGACTGAGTGACTGAAGAATCATGATCTGAAGTGGAGACTGTAGATGAGAGAGCAAGTGGGAGATGATGAATTGAGCTCTGGATGATTTAGGGGGTCTGTGATAAGATTTAAAGTTGAAGAAAGGGGTCTGGGCTGAAGATACAGATTTGGGAGTTATCTGCATCAATAGGAATAGATGAAAATTTCCAGGAAGAGAGTGTAAAGTGAAAAGAGAAGAGCACTGGATAAAAAAACCATAGGGGGAGGAAACGTTTAGGGTTGAACAGAGGAAAAGTGGTCCAGGGAAAAAACAACTAAGAGAAAGCTTAGAAAGGTAGGAGGAAAACTAGGAGAGTGTGGTATCACAGATGCCTGGTAGGGAGAGAAAGTCAAGAAAGAGGGAGTGTTATAGCTGTGTTGAATGCTACTACAGGAGTTCCTGCTGTGGTGCAGTGGCTTAAGGATCCAGCATTGTCTCTGTGGTGGCCTGGATTTGATCCTTGGTCTAAGAACTTCCATATGAAGTAGGTTCAGCCAAAAAAAAAAAAAAAGCCACTACATAGACATCAAAAAGGATAAAGATTTGAAAATGCTCAACGGATGTCCCAAGTCATTAGGGTTGATTAGGGCAACCATGAGGGTTGGTAAGGGTGAATAGCAGATTATAGTTGGTTGAAGAATAAATATTTTTTTTTAGATGTGAAAACTATGAGGGGAAAAATGGTAAATAAAGGGGAGTGAGTATAAAGTTAATGAAGGGTTTTTCTTTTTTTAGCTTTCTTTTAAAAGACACTGACCTCTATATTATCAACATGTTTATATGCTGAGGGAAAACTGTTTCTAGAGTGAGAGAGATTAAAGGGAATAAGAAGTGAATCAGAACGTTTACTTTTAGTCAGAAAGGACACCTTAGCCTTTCAGATTGGATGGAGGGAAATAAGGATGGATATAGGTTTATTTATTCTTGGAGTTCCCTTCGTGGCTCAGTGGTTAACGAATCCGACTAAGAACCATGAGGTTGCGGGTTTGATCCCTGGCCTTGCTCAGTGGGTTAAGGATCTGGCATTGCCGTGAGCTGTGGTGAAGGTTGCAGACGCGGCTCGGATCCCGCGTTGCTGTGGCTGTGGCGTAGGCCGGCGGCTACAGCTCCTGTTAGGCCCCTAGCCTGGGAACCTCCATATGCCGCGGGTGTGGCTCTACGTAAAGGCAAAAAGACAAAAAAAAAAAAAATAGATTTATTTATTCTTTTAACAATAGTTTTTAATGCCTTATATTATGTGCCAGGCATTGTGTTGGGTACTGAAAATATAGTGGTAAGCAAAATAGATAATCCTTGCCTTCATAAAGTTTACAGTTTTAGTGTGTTCGATAATAAAGGAATACACTGTGTGAAATAACTTGATAATATTGGGAAATTTTAGTATGAGAAATAAAATAGATTATATAATATATTAATATGTTTAAAATTTTGAATAGACAGTCTGGGGGAAAACAGGCTTGTACCAAAAAAAAAAAAAAAGCACCCCAAACAGAACACAAAGTTTAAAGAACAATGGAAGAAACAGTCAGCTTGTGTCTAATATGTATGTGTTTATGTATATAATTTTTATTATAGAATAATATGGTTTGTATTCACTTGAAAGAAAGCTCAAGACAGACTGTGCAGGTACCAAACAAGATGATCTAGGGCAGTAAACCACTCTTCATCTTGTAATGATGTGGTAAAGTAAAGAGCTGGAGGTATAAGTCTAATCTGGGCCAGCCAGTGGTCTGGGTTATTGGTGTTCCATCTCCTGTAACTCTCAAAATTAGGGTGAGGATTTGATTTTAGGCTGGGAGTTGGAAGTTTACTCCTTTGGCAGGGAGCTGAATTGTGATTATAGTTAAAAGAAGGAAAAGCTGCCCAGGGCAAGCCACTTGCTATCAGTGAACCACGCTTCCTGTTTCTTATAGTTGTCAAGGAGAGGGGGGTGCTCATGCAGTAGGAAGTAGAAAGGGAGTAGTCATTAAATAAAATTTGCATTAAGTTCTGTGAAGGGAAGGAGAAGAATGTTATAAGAGGAAATGGCGGAGACCTCAATAAGATTGGGCCAGTCGGGGAATTCATTTGTGCAGAAATAACATTCAAGCTGAAACCTGGAGAAAGAGTAGAAGTTAGCCAAGTGAATCATAGGAGAAAAGAGTGTTAGGTAAGGCGAAGTTTGGCATGTTCCAGGTACTAAAACAAAGCCAGTGCAAATTGGGATTCAGATAACAAGGGAAGCAAAGGCTGAAAAGTGGCTCTGGATAAATGTAAGGAGGTAAGCAGTGGCTAGATCAAAGACCATGTTAACGCACAGCGTTTTCTCTCAAGTGCAATGGGAAGCCACCAGTGGGTTTTAACCAGGGAAGTGACATCATCATATTGATGTTTTAAAAGAATCCCTTTGGTGATTAATTGGAGAATTGAGTATGGGGAGACACGAGTAGACTAGTCAGGAAGTTAGTGCTAGGATTAGATATTTTTGTGGCATGAATTACGATGAAAGAGAGAAGTGGATGGTTTTAAGAATTTTGGAGGTAAAATTGTCAGAACTTGGTAATGAACTGGGTATTGGGAGGTTAAGAGAGCGGAGAGGGTATGCCAGAGATGACTGGATATGAGAGGAGGTGGGAAAAAGCAGTTCTGTAGGATAAGATCAAGCATTTGGGTTTGGGCTCATTAGGCTTGTGAGACATCCAAATAGAGATTGTCAGAGAGCAAGCTGGTTATAGGAACTGGGAGCTCAGAAAGTGTACATCTGTGTGTTGCCACAGGTGATAATGGATTTCAAAGCTGAGGGAATGAGTGAGCTGGCCTCAGGAGAAAGTGAGCATGGGGAATGAAGACCCATGATTAGGCTTTGGAACCTCAACTCAAAGACCTAGAGATGAGACAGAGAACCAGGAGAACCCAGTAAAGGAGACTGAGACGGGAGTTGCCAGATATACATATGGGAGGGGGAAATGGGGGAATGAAGCATCACAGAACCCAAGGAAACTGGTATTTCAAGAATGAGCAGTCTTGAAAAAAGCTGAAATGCTTTTGACGTGTCTCTGATATCAGTGTTCATTGTCACAGTGCCACATCATGAGCCTCAAACACACAGTTTTCAAACACGTCTTCTAAGTTATTTGAAAGGAAGCTTTAAGGAACTGAATGTCTTTAAAAACTGTCCTTAGAAATTTCATCCTAGGAGTTCCCATCATGGCACAGTGGAAACAAATCCAACGAGGAACCATGAGGTTGCGGGTTCGATCTCTGGCCTCGCTCAGCAGGTTAAGGATCCCGTGTTGCTGTGGCTGTGGCATAGGCCAGCAGCTGTGGCTCCGATTGGACCCCTGGCCTGGGAACCTCCACATACCCCGTGTGCAGCCTTAAAATGACAAAAGACAAAAGTAAATAAATAAAATATAGAAAGGAATTTCATCCTAAACCATAAATACCCAGTTTTATAGTGTTAGGATGATTTTTCCCCACTCATTTCCTTATGAATATTCATTATTTTCACAACCACCACTTATTTTATTGGTCTCTGTTCACTTTTAAGATCCCTGGCCCTTTTCCCCGCCCTCTTTTTTTCTAGTCTTGCTGGTCACCTCTGTAAACATCCAAAACTATCATTGGCAACTCTCTTTGCAGACTAATACATCATTCACCACCAGTGCTTTATTTTTCAAAATGAAGTCATTTAGAAAGCGAGCCATAATATGAGATATTTTAAAAGGACCCAAATGTCCTCAGTTGCTGAATGTAATTCAGTTACTTTTCTGAAGGATGATTTTGGTGAGATGGGCATTCTGTATGTTTCAGTATTTAAGGTAGAATTTGATAGTGAACTTAGTAGAGAAACATATCGGTTGATGCTTATTATGAATGTGTAATGTACTTATGTGCCTGATTATGTGATTTTTCTCTAGCGACACTCATTGAGTGGGTATAGGCACAGAAAAGGTGGAATGGGTTCACTCAGAGTTGTGTTTTGCCAGCTTGGAGGGAGGGAGGAAAAGATATCTGCAAAAGAATCTAAGAAGATAAATCTGTGTAAATACAGAGTGAAGAGGTTGCTACTAGATTGAGAGGAAGGCAGGGTCCAGTGGATTGGAGATCCAGATAAAGTGAAAGTTGCTGTAGTGGTTTTTGAGCAAGTGAGGTAGAAGCATGGGGCATTTTTCTTAGGGCTGTTTGGGTAAGTGGTTCATGGGGGTGTGAGGTTTCTGCAGATGACTGGGTGGGGCTGCAGGATGGGAGTGGGTTCCCGAGGTTAAGGAAAGGTGTGGTATGCCTTGTGAGTTAGCCCTGTAGATATAGTGGGAATCTGTGAGGGCAGGAGGTGGACAGGAGGAGACTGAACCAGATGCCAGATGCCAACATCTCTACAAGGGAGATGAGAGGGCAGTGTAATCCAATAGCATGGACCTCAAGGGAGGAAGGGTTTTTATAGGAGGGAAGATAGGAAGTGTCAGTGAGGACCAAGGATGATGCCAGCCCCACTTTCTGGCCTGGGGTATATGAGAAGGAGCAGGCTGTAGGGCTGCAGGGGCTGGGTTGGGGCAGTGTCATTAGTGCATCACCAGGTTTCAAAAAGGAGGCCCAGGTTCAGAGAAGAGGTTGAGAATATTTGGACTTTTGTTGCTTTTGTCTGGAATTCCAGAGAATGTAGTGGAAGGGTTTGGGAGGGAGAAAGTGAGTTGAGGCTGTGGGGAGCATTGGGTCAACTTAGAAGATGTGGGGATAGAGAAAGGTGAGGATGAAAATTTGGAAGAAATGGATAAGGAATGTTTGGCCTTTGAGCAGGGCCTGAATTAAATAGCTGATTGAGAAATAGGCTTAGACCTATCTTTTGGAGAGGAGTGAACTCAGGGCTCTTGCTCTCAAGGGCTGCAATTTAGTGATTTGGTGACAGTTTAATTTGTTGAGATTCAAATAGGAACTCTGGATGTTGTGAGCAAAAGAGACGTTGGTTAGTCCTTCAGAAGTACTTTTTAGTAGTGACATGCCATCAGAGAGTGAGGCAGTAGCCAGAAAGATGCCAGGCAACCTTTTAAAGAACTGTCAATACTGGAGTTCCCGTTGTGGCGCAGCAGTTAATGAATCCGGCTAGGAACCATGAGGTTGCAGGTTCGATCCCTGACCTTGCTCAGTGGGTTACAGATCCGGTGTTGCCGTGAGTTGTGGTGTAGGTCACAGTCGCATCTCGGATCTGGCGTGGCTGTGGCTGTGGTGTAGGCTGGTGATACAGCTCCGATTCGACCCCTAGCCTGGGAACCTCCATATGCTAAGAGTGTGGCCCTAAAAAGACAGGGAAAGAAAAAAAAAAAAGAACTGTCAATACAAAGAACACTCCTTTCTGCCTTGAGGGCAGGAGAGTTGCTAGCATGATATAAGAGAAAGATTGAGATGTGAGACCTGTATTTACGTTCAGTTTTGCCACCAATTTAGACTGATCTTCAAGGAGTTATCTTCTCGGAGCTTTTAGTTTTCCCATTTATAAGTCAGGGGTTGGACTAGTTGATCTCTAAGGCTATGTGATTCTGGCAGGGGTGGGGTGGTGGGGCTTATATAGATTTTAATTGAATTGAAGAAGGAAGAACATATTTTTGAGTCTCTTACTTCAGATTTTTTTCCTGTGACAGGTCAATGTCTAGTCTGGGTGCAGTGTTCCTCTCCGAACTGTGAGAAATGGAGGCGACTACGTGGGAACATTGACCCCTCAGTCCTCCCAGATAATTGGTCCTGTGACCAGAATACAGGTAGAAATGGAGTGGAGTTTTTTTTTTATCAGTTTTTATTGTTCCTCTCTTTCTTTCCCTGCCTGTATCCTTTAGATTAAATATGACAAAATAGGAGTTGCTGCTGTGGCACAGTGGGTTAAGGATCTGGCATTGTCTCTGCAGTGGTTTAGGTTGCTGCTGAGGCACAGGTTCGATCCTTAGCCTAGGAACTTCTGTATGCCATGGGTGCGGCCCCCCAAAATGTGACAGAAGTATGGTTATAATTCCAGGTGTCCTTATGTTAGTGTTTAGCAGAGAGGAAGGGGTCTTCCTGTCATATCAAAATGAATCGGGCAAAAAGGGCTAGAAGAAAACAGCCTTTCTAGAGAAGAGTTATGTTGGGTTGAGGGTCCTAGAATCTAAACATATATTCTGAGTGAATTCCATCCTCTTCAGCATTGATTTGACTCTGTCAATCTGATTAGATTGTTGGTATTGGGTTGGTGGATAGGAAGGGATGTGGGATGTATGGAGAAAAGCAGGTGAGAGAGATGCAGTGGCTTAGAATTCTAGAATGTTTGAAACTGCTTGAAAGAGATTTTGATGATCTAGTCTAGCTCAGCTATTTTACAGAGGAGAAAAAAGTCTCAGAAACTGCCTTTGTGATATTGTATTGTTGGAAGCAGGGTCAGACATGTGGGATGTAGGCAGAAGTTTGGAATCACTTTCTACAGCGCATAAGGAGGCAACACTCGCTTCTCCTGGCTCTAGCTGCATTTCCTTCATGGATCTTTATTCTTCCTCCATGTGTATCTCCCAGGTGTCGTTTTGGTCCTGTCTGCTGCATTTGCCAGCTTCTGCTTGTCCTTTCCTGGCCCTCATCCAGATTTTCACCTTACAAGGCGCTTTCCTTTCCTTCTTTCCTCCTCTCTTTTGGCAGACGCAGAGTACAATCGCTGTGATATCCCTGAGGAGACCTGGACAGGGCATGAAAGTGATGTGGCCTATGCTTCCTACATCCCAGGATCCATCATCTGGGCCAAGCAGTACGGGTACCCCTGGTAGGGCACCGTGGCAGGGTCAGAACGTCCCTCATGAACTTGGGAGTGGTAGAATCGAACACCTTGGGAGGGGGAGGGAAATGTAAAGCATTTATAATGGAAGTGGTACCTGCCTTAGAAAGTTCATGGGGTGAGGGAGAGGATAAGGTATCAAGTTTTGGAGGCTGTGAAAGAGCACATTTTCTAGCAGTTTCACAGTGGAGGTGTATCTTCCTAGAAAAAAGGGTCAGACGATTCTACTTTGGGTAGAAAGAAGAAAGTGGCTCTAAGTTTTGTTTTTTTTTTTTTTAAATACATTGAGATATGAGAGATGTACGAAGGGAGTTCCTGTCGTGGCTCAGTGGTTAACGAATCCGACTAGGAACCATGAGGTTGCAGGTTTGATCCCTGGCCTTGCTCAGTGGGTTAAGGATCCGGCGTTGCCGTGAGCTGTGGTGTAGGGTGCAGACGCGGCTCAGATCCCGCGTTGCTGTGGCTGTGGCGAAGGCTGGCAGCTACAGCTCCTGTTAGATCCCTAGCCTGGGAACCTCCATAAGCCACGGGTGCGGCCCTAGATAAGGCAAAAAGACAAAAAAGAAAGAAAAAAAAATGAGAGATGTACAAAGTAAAGAGAACCATGAAGGGTGGATTAGTTTCTTCTTTGGAGATGTCACTAGTCAGAAGATTTTGTTCCTAAGTTTCCAGAAGAGCTAGAACAATAAGATACTTTTACTAGGAAAGTCCTGGGATTCTTTGTACATTGATGGAAGTCACTTCAATCATTTGTTAATGACCACTGCGGGAGGCTATGGGGGGGTCTGTTTTGGGGATCTTTTGCTTGCCAAATATTTTGCTGATTTCTGTACATGTATATCGATGAGTTTGTGTTCTGTTCATCTAACTCCTTCTGTCCTCTAAACCTGTCTGTCTTCTCCAGGTGGCCAGGAATGGTAGAATCTGATCCTGACCTGGGGGAATATTTTCTTTTTGCTTCTCATCTTGATTCCCTGCCGGTGAGTTTTCTTGGTTCAGGGTGGTTAGGTTCTCAGGTCAAAGTAATGGGCAAATCCATCTTAACAGATGTGCAGAGTTAGAAGTATAAACATAGCCAGCAGACATGAGCAGAAACAGATACTTAGCTATAGTGACGAACATGGACATAAACTTGTACTTAATTAAATATTCATTATTAGGGTATTTATGGTTTAAATTTTTTTTTTGCCTTTTTGTCGTTTTAGAGCCTCACCTGCGGCATGTGTAGGTTCCCAGGCTAGGGGTCTAATTGGAGCTGTAGCCACCGGCCTACACCGCAACCACAGCAATGCAGGATCCGAGCTGCATCTGTGACCTACACCACAGCTCAAGGCAACACCGGGTCATTAACCCACTGATCAAGGCCAGGGATCGAACCCTCAAACTCATGGTTCCTAGTCGGATTTGTTAACTGCTGTGCCATGACAGGAACTTCTAAAATTTTTTTATAGTTGATTTACTATGTTTCGTCAGGACATTGATGTTTTTGATAAATTTGCTTTGGTTGGGATTCTTGAGGTCTGGATGGAAGAACAGTGGAGTGAGTTGGGGTAGGTAGGTCAGGTTTAAGAGAATGGGTGAAACCTAGCACTCCCTTCCTTGTGACTCCTCAGTGTTTCTCCTACCCCTTCTGGCTGGAGGGCCAAAGCATGGAGAAGGACAAGAGGCCGTAACAGAACCATCTTTTATTTCAGTCCAAGTACCACGTGACATTTTTTGGAGAAACAGTCTCTCGTGCTTGGATCCCAGTCAACATGCTAAAGAACTTCCAGGAGCTGTCCCTGGAGCTAGCTGGAGTGGTGAGCAACTCTCCGGGGTCAGTTGTGATACAGGGAACTTGAAAAACTAAATCTTCCCATTATTAAACCTGACTTCTGCGAAGGGAAGCTGTGTTTAGGGAAGGTCCCACGTCTAACCACATGTGCAAGGGTGAGGTTATTCTTGAAGGACTCTTCTTTCCACCAGGATTGCAGCAGGATAATTAATGAAACAATATTTTCTTCCTATAATTGGGTTTGATGAGCCTTACAAATGATCAGAGGCCCAGCATCTCTGGGGCCTTAGAAAAATCAGGCAACTGGATCTAAAGAAACTCGTGAGAAGCTTAGAAGTGCAATCACCGGAAATCCTTTAATCTTGCCTTTAAAAATTTCCATGGGCTTTACTTTGGAGAGGAAACCAAAATGTTGGTTGAAAATATTGCTGGAAGTTGATGAAGGGTTTATTTGGATGTAAGGGGGGATTGTGTCTCTAAGCTCAAAAGCTGAAGAATAGAAGTATCGTGTCAATACCAGAAACTGGATGTAAAGATAATGTCTGGTGAGTAGCAGTATGTTGAGGTCACCTCTCAAAAATGTATATATATATATTATATATATATATATGTATATATAGTCTTTTTAAGGCCGCACCCGTGGCATATGGAGGTTCCCAGGCTAAGGGTCGAATCAGAGCTGTAGCTGCCAGCCTACACCACAGCAACACAGAGGATCCAAGCTGCGTCTGTAACCTACACCACAGCTCACGGCTAATATTTATCATTGACTCTAATCTTTCATTTCAGAAAAAGTGCAGGAATAAGGACTGCAGCCAGAAACTGGGGGCAGCGCTGATGATGGCTCAAGAAGCAGAGCAGATCAGTATTCAGGTGGGAGAGTTTAGATCAAGTTCAGATCACATCCCTGCTCCTTTTTGGGACTTGTGACACAAAGCAAATCATACGTTCCCTACTACAGAAAACTGGCTTGTCCTTCTCCATTATAGTTGATCTTATAACTACTAGTCTTTTCTTCCCAGGCCAGATTCCCTTCACTCCTTAAATTGTCCATTCTTTTCCCTACCTTTGGACAAATGGGATCTTTTCTCAGCCCAGACAGAGACAGTTTGTGGTAGGGAGCATCTTACCTTCCTATTTAATTTCAAGTCTCAGGTGTATGTACCTTATCCTCTCTTTTATGTGGAATCAGTTTTTACTCTCAGATTGTGCCTTTGGGTGGGGCAGAGAATGACAAATAGTGAATTTTCCCTTTCCATTTATTAACTGAACTGTAAACTGGGAAAAAAATTATAATAATATTATATATTATACTAGTTAATCTCCATAAAAAATAAAGATAAACCTAATGTGAAATTTCAAGTGAAAATGGTGTGGAATATGTATACAAATTCTGCAACAAAAAACTCTTGAAAACAAGAGAGCAAAAATAACTCCTGGGATAGCAGTGGATAATGGCTTTTGTTTCCTTGGTTCCCTCAGGAGCGGGTTAATTTGTTTGGTTTCTGGAGCCGATACAATGGATCTGACAATAGTGGGGAAGGAAAAGGTAGGATAAGTAGGGTTAAGGACTGGAGATGGAGGGGAGGGATTCCTTCACGAGGGCAGCAACTGAAATGTGTCTGTATTGTATATATATCTACTGTCATCGGCCTAGTTCTGAATTCTATAACAGGAGGTTCTCCATGGATGCCATTGACCAGGTGTCTGGGATGGATGGATGCACAGATGGGCAAAGAGAGGAGTGGAGGAGAAAAGAGAGCAAGGAGGGAGGGTGCGTGTTGAATAGGGACAGGACTTTGAAAAAGGTGGATCCATGATAATCTAGGATCACGTTTTGTGGAGAAAATACCACTTGGATACGAAAGAGTTTGAGAACTGATTCTCTGGAATCAGCTCCACTAATGCATCACTTGTTTTATTGGATAAATTTTTTAGCCTTTCCTTCTTGTTCCTGTTGTAGACTTAATGCTCTCTAGGGCTAACAGCTCAGATTCCTGCTTGGAGAAGGAAGAGGAAGAGTCAGAGTTGGAGGAGGAGGAGGAGGTGGAGGAGGAGCAAGAGAAAAAGGTACGATTGATCTTGGGGACGCCTTTCAAGGAAATTGCTGCAGGGCATCTGGTTAGCATAGATTTACGTTTACTAAGGCGCTGTCCAACCCCTGCCTCAGGGTCACCTTGACTTGCTGGTCTTATCTTTTTAGGGGTTTGCAGGGAAGGAGAGTCTCCTCTTTACTCAGTCTAATATCTCATATCTCTAGGAACTTTATTTTTTTGGGGGGGGTGGCCCATGGACGTTCCCAGGCTAGGGGTCAAGTCGGAGCTACAGCTGCCGGCCTTCGCCACAGCCACAGCAACACAGGATTCTAGCCACGTCTGCGACCTACAGCACAGCTCACAGGTACGCCGGATCCTTAACCCACTGAGTGATGCCTAGGATCAAACTCGCATCCTCATGGATACTAGTCAGGTTCATAACCCTTTGAGCCACAAAGGGAACCCCTTTATTCCTATTTTTGTCTTCCATTTTAGCTCCCTTTTGTGGTTTTGATGGAGCATTTTATATGATTCCATTTTCTTCCTTTCCTTAGCATATGACATAAGATTTTTTTGTATTTGTCTTCTTCAAGGAGTTTATCAGATTTTTTTTTTTTTTTGTAGTTTGAAAAATGCTTTGGTGTGGTTGTTTGGCATATTTATCTTTCTTAGTGTTCTCCAAACTTCCTGGATCTCAGGTTTGGTGTCTGACATTAATTTGGGAAATTCTCAGTTATTATTGTTTTCAATATTTCTTTGGTTCCTTTTTCTTTTTCTTCTCCTTCTGGCATTCCAGTTACACTATCTATATGTTCTGTAGTTGTCCTACAGTCCTTGGATATTGTGTTCTTTTTTTTTTTTCCTTCAGGTTTTGGGCTCTGATTTTGAGGGTCTTAATTTTTTTTTTTTTTTTTTTTGTCTTTTCCAGGGCTGCCCCTGCGGCATATGGAGGTTCCCAGGCTACGAGTCTAATTGGAGTTGTAGCTGCTGACCTATGCCATAGCCACAGCAACACGGGATCCAAGCCGTGTCTGCGCCTACACCACAGCTCACGGCAGTGCCGGATCCCTAACCCACTGAGCGAGGCCAGGGATCGGACCTGCAACCTCATGGTTCCTAGTTGGATTCGTTAACCACTGAGCCATGACGGAAACCTCTAAAAATTTTTTTTATGGCAACTTTTCCATGGCATAACTCAGGCCAGGGACTGAATCTGAGCCATAGCTGGGACCTACACCACAGATGGGGTAATGCTAGATCCTTTAACTCACTGCTCTGGGCCAGGGATCAAACTGGCATCACCACAGAGACAATGCTGGATCTTAATCTGCAGCACCACAGCGGGAACTCCTGATTTTCAGTTTTGAAGGTTTCTGTTGAGATATCCATTTCATGTTTAGGTTTGATACTTGCTCTGTCTCAGGTTGTATTTTTGCCTTTTGTTATGCCTTGTAGTTTTTTCTTGATTGTCAGACATGATGTACCTGGTAAAAGGAACTGCTGAAAATATATATTTAGTAATGTGGTGGGAAGGTGTTGAGGGAGGGGAAATGTTCTAGGTCTAAGTCTGTTAATGGACCTGTTCCTTTAGACAGTGAACTTCCCGTTATTTTTAGTTTTTATTCTCCCCCCTTAGGTGACACAGAATGGTTGTAGTGGTTATTTCCCCACCACCTGGACTAAAAGGCTCTGTTCACACTCTAGTAGATTGGGTTTTGATTAAATAGTTTCTCCTGAGGGCAGACCTTATTAAGAAGAAGAGAGTACTCTGATATATTTCAAAATGGTTCCTTTTTCCCTCCCCCTGCCAGAAGCAGGAAGGAATTTTTCTTTGATATTTTCTGGGAGAATCTGGTTGGGTTATTAGAGGTAAAACTCACAGAAGTCTGGAAGTGCCCCCCCCATGACTGGGTATCTCTGTCTCTCAGACTCGTCTAAACTTAGTCATTCATTTGTTACTATTGAGATTTTCTTGTCCTGGCATTAGTTCTTTGGGTGGTTGCTGCTTGTGAGTCTGCTCTGGTAAGCCAATATATATTTGCCTCTCTGTTTTCAGTTTTGAGGGCAGAGGTTTGCCCTGTGTCTTATGGATCCAAGAAGAGATGTTGATTTTTCACCATTTAGCTTTTTTTTTTCTCTTTTTTTCTTTTTTGGCTGCCGCTCGTCATTTGGAGTTCCTGGGCCAGGAATCAGATCTGAGCTGCAGTTGTGACTGAAGCTGCAGCTGCTGCAACATTAGAACTCTAACCCACTGTGCCAGGCCAGGGATCAGACCTGTGTTCCAGTGCTCCCAAGACAATGCTGATCCCGTTGTGCCACAGCCGGAACTCCTGTTCAGCTTAAAAAGTTGTTATTAGAACAGTTATGACTTCTCAGCTCCTTACGTGTAGAAGGGGAAACTGGAAGTTCTGAAATGTATATTTTTTACTTTCTCTTTTATTGTTTATTTTTTGCTTTTAAGGAGGCACCCATGGCATATGGAAGTTCTCAGGCCAGGGTTCAGATGGGGGCTACAGCTGCTGACCTACACAACAGCCACGGAAACACAGGATCCAAGCTGAGTCTGCAACCTACAACACAGCTCACGGCAATGCTGGATCCCCAACCCACTGAGTGAGGTCAGTGGGTTGAACATGCATCCTCATGGATACTAGTCGGATTCATTTCTGCTGCATTACAATGGGAACTTCCTCTCTTTTAATTTTTAATTTACCGTTTTTCATCATGTTTGTAGCCTAGCTTTATTTCCTTCTCTCATGCATAGAGCCTTGCATTGATTAATATCAAATAGAATGAGAAGGATGAACATTTTTATCTTTGTTGTCATTGTTTTAAGTTGTATTAGGCTCGCAGAACCTAATTTGACTTCCTTAAATTAAGCACATCCATCATTTCTGTAGCATCCTTTTCTATTAAATTCAAAATTTTGTGACTTCGTTTACATTTTCTTATTTTTCTCTCTTTATTTTTCTCAGGATCCAACTTTGCCTAGTCCGAAGCCAGCCAAAATTCAAACCAAAAAACCTAAGGCAAGAGGTAAGCAAGATAAATGGGACATGTGTACAGTTAAGGCAGGGCAGGAGAGAGAGTGGGAGGGGTCTACAGAGAGATGGACCTTACTGGCTCTCAGTTCCAGAACCTGAGAAAATGGGTAAGACTCATGCTAGTGTCATCAGGGAAGCTGGAACCTTCTCATTTGTGTGTTGAATTGTAAAATCCTAGGTTAGGAGTTCCCATTGTGGCTCAGCAGGTTAAGAGCCTGACTAGTATCAGTAAGGATTTGGGTTTGGTTCCTGGCCTCGCTCAGTGGGTTAAGGATCAGTGTTGCCGTGAGTGGTTGTGTAGGTTGCAGATGTGGCTCGAATCTCATGTTGCTGTGGTATAGGCTGGCAGCTGCAGCTCCACTTCGACCCCTAGTCTGGGAACCTCCATATGTCACGGGTGTGGCCCTAAAAAGACAAAAGAATAAAAATAAAAATAAAAAATAAAAGAATACCTAGAAAAAAAAGGAAATATTTGTGAGAAAGAAAAGGACCGAGAGGACTCATGAGACTGAGGATGAGCAGAAGCTGTAGAGCAGAGACTGAATGTGGAAACTCTCTGGATCCTAGCCCTGCTGTCATTCAGAGAGAAGTAAACCACTGTCCTTCCTGGTTGGGGGGTGGGGGTGATTCAGGTATAGCAAGTGGAGGAGATGAGACCCTGCAAAGGAAGAGAGTGAAGAGATCTCTGGGAAATGAAGCTCCTCCTGTACCCTTAATGAGAAGGAAGGAAGGGCCTGGGAATTCAGATGCCGAGCAGCCAGGTAAGGCTCAAGACTTGGGAAAAACTGTGGGGAAAATGAGGTTCATGTCTGCGTTTCCCCTCCTTGTGTCATTTCTTAACAATTCTATGGTTCTTTATTACTTTAAGAAAAAATGAAAATTAGGCCAAAAGGCATCTTCCAGATGGTAGAAAGCAACATATCTTGCAGAAACGTAATGGTTTTTATTTGATTTGATTCAGGGGTAAGAGAATGGTAAGGAGGTGGGAGCTAACGTTTTTTGATCTTTCCATGGGTTGGCTAGATAGATACTTCTGTGCCTGTTCCATTTAATTCTTGTAGTATCTCTTTGACTGAATATTAGCCATTTTAGAGATAAGGAGACTGAGGCTACAAAGGTTTAAAATTTTCTCAAGACCCATGTCTAGCATATGGCTGATCCATGACTTGAATTTAGGTCTTTCTGGTTCCAAAACCCATTTTCTTTCTGTTGAGAAAGGTCATCTTTTCCAGAGATTGTTTGGAAATAGAAACTTAGGAGTTTGGCTTGTAAAAGGTGAGAATAGATGACCAAATAGGACTCTTAGTTTTGTCACTTTTTCATTTAGGCCCTAAGAAAAAATTTAAAGCTCCCCAAAGCAAGGTCTCACTAAGCAGCTCGGCTGAGGAAAAAGAAGCTAGAATAGCGCCTGAGGGGCTGACCCCACCAGCTCCTCTTGGGGCCTGTCCCGTCGTGAGGAAAGAGGGGCCTGAACCCCAGGAGCCATGGCCTCTGGAGGCTGGAAGTGTCCCCTCTGACGATGAAGCCTCCAGCGACCTGGACCTGGATCAGCTCATGGAGGATGTTGGAAAAGAGCCGGAGCAGAGGGAGGAGCCGCAGCACAGAGACGTCGCAGGGGAACTCGCCATGGCCTTCTTCGGGGAATAGCCATGTGCTCGCGCCTCCTCCCCATGCTCTCACCCCGTCCCTGGGAGCAGGAGGGATGCCCAGGGTCCCCGAGAACCTGAGAAGTGTTGGGGTTGTTCGTTGGCAATGAGGTTAAAATGGCCAAAGCCAGAGTTGTACAGTTTATGTGTTAATAAACCAGGTTACTGGTTTAGTTGGTTTGGTTCACCTCTAACCACGTGCTTTCTCTTGGCTTCTTCCCCTCCTCCTCTGTGTCACTGTAGCCCATCGCGCTTTCTGGTGGGAGGCCTGTCAGTGTGGGGATCTGGGAAGGTGATGACACCTGAGCCCTGGGAGAATGACATCGAGAGGGCGGGTCTGCGGTCAAATCCTGGCTCAGCCATTTACTAGTTGTGTGACCTTGGGAAAAGCCCTTGAACTGTTCTGGTTCTTGTTATCCTGCCTCAGACGGTATATCCAGTGCCATATTGGGCTGTTGATGATGCTTACGTGAGCTGATGCTTGTAAGACACAATATATGCTAGTTGTTATCATAAAGGAAGTAGAATGGTCAGATCAGGAGGACAGACCTGGGTTCCAGACTAGCTACAGGTGCTGGGAACTTATTGGTCTCTGGCCTGAGGCCATCACTAAACAAAAGTACAAGGGCAAGGATCTGGGTGTGAGCTGTATATTATGGTTCATTTTTGGACAGAAGGACAGAAGTTAAGGTGACGTCAGCTTTCTCCTTAGATGCAATTGTGCAAATCATACAGGTACTTTTATTTGTGTGGTCAAGGGCTAGGAAGTTGAAGAGGGAATTGGAGCAGGTAGGTGCTCAGGTGCTTGGTGGCCTTCAGCACCTGCTGGCTTCTGAGTGGTCTGTGTCTGGCTGTGATTATGGGGAACTGAGATCCCGTGCACAGCTGACCCTAAGGAGGTCATCACTCGTCCCAGTCCTTAGGCCTTTAAGACAGAGTACAGGGTCTCTTCCTGGGGGCCCCACTGGGGAGGAGGGCACGGAGGTGAGGCCACGCTCTGGAGGCTGAGGGAGGCATAGAAGATGCCATCCTCCTGGATGAGAATGGAAAGGGAAGGGGGTTAGACAGGCGGCAGGGGCTGTCCCCTCTCAGAGCAGGGATCCCAGGCTGAGTGCCCTGCCCACACCACAGTCCCTCTGTTCCTTCCACCCCACCTTCTCCAAACTTCCGTTTATATTTCAGACCAGGTCTGAGCTGCTTACATTTTGTTCCAGCTTGGGGTCTGGTTGTTGCACTAGAAAAAGTGAAGATGTGCAGGAGTCAGGTGGGCTGGCAGGCAGGGTAGAGAAATGGGCAGGGGACTCCAGTGGTGAGGTTGTTTTGGGGGAAGGTGGTGAGGCAGGGGAGAGAGGAGGGTGCTGAGGGCAGGTGTGTGGGGGTAGCGTGTGGGAAGGAAGGAGGCCCAGGTGGAGAGCAGGAACGATGGTGGCAGGACTCACCGTTATTCCCAATGTTCTCGTATTGCTCCTCCGTGTTCTGGAAGGATCCTCTGCATGGGAAAAGGGGGGTGGCAAATGTGTTAGAGGCTGGGCAGGACAGATTTAACGCCCACACGGGGGCTGGTTCACTTTGCGGGGGCTCTGTGTCCTCCTGGACAGACTCAGAAGATGAGGGCAGAGGTCTGAGGCTCTCAGACGGAGGCTGCCTGGCTGGGGTCGAGGGGCCATTTGCGGTGTAGCCCTGTCCCTGTGAGCCGACCGAAGGTGAATTGCTCTAGGGAAATGGCTTTATTTGAGGGGCACAGGGAGGAGAACTGTGGGGCTGGGGGGAGCTCCTATCCTCTCTACAACAGCACCTCGGTTACAACTGGAGGATGAAAACTAATCTCGGTCTGTGGGTGATGCTCAGACCTGGGTCCCTGGAGGAGGCGCGGTCCTAGGAGGAGGGCAGCTGGCAGGAGCCAGGAGGGAGAGGAGGAGGGAGGGGCTGTGAGAAGGAAAAGCGTGGAAGTGGAGGGAGAGGGCAGAGAAAGGAGAAGGGTGGGCAGTGAGGGAGTGCTTGGGAAGGGAAGAGGGGCCGGGCTGGGAGCCAGAGGGAAGCTACCTGAGGAAAGACAGAGGGCAGAGGAGCCGGAGGCCCTTGGCCACGACACAGGTGAAAAGGACAGATTGGAAGAGGTGAGGGAGTGAGGAAACCGGTGTGGAAGGAGTAGAAGTGGCGTGTTCAGGCAGGATGCTGTTCAAGGCCGAGAGAACCAGGATGAAAAGAGAGGGAAGCTTAGACACGGGGCCCAGGGGAGGGAGAAGCGGGGGGGCAGGAGAAGGACAGAGGGAGCCATTCTGGGAAAGCCTCAGTGACAGTGCTGGTCCACTCTTCCTGATTTCTTAAGGAGATGGCATCTCAGGAAGTGAAGGGCCTGGCCCGTTAGGGGACGTGTGAGGATGAGGACGGAGAGTCCAGGAGGGCAGTGGCTGTGAAAGGCTCCCGAGGGCTGTTCTCAGAGGAAGCTTCCTGTTTCCCAAACCAGTGCCCCCCTGCCCCACCCCTTGGAGGACAAGTACTCACCTGGCTGGGGTTCTGGCTTTAGTCTGCAGACCTGCAAGGGGACCAGCAGCCTGTCAGTGTGCCATCCACGGAGGCCTGTGCCCTCCCTGCCTCCTCTGCCCCGTCTCATCCTCGGAGCAGAGCTGCTGAAACCCACCTGAGAAGGGCCTGGGACTCAGAGCTGACCCCAGCTGGCACCCTGAGGCCACCCACACCTGTCCTGCCTTGTCCTCGACACCAGTCAGGAGAGCAGCCCTTCCCTGCACCCTGAGCCCCTTCACCCTGCTCTCCCCTGAGCTTTCCTGCTGCTTCCTCTCCCTTCCTTGGACTCCAGGGCATCCCCCAACCTGCTCCTTCACCTGCTGAGACCTGTCCCCACCCCCTTGTCACAGGCACCACTGCTTCCTTCTGTCCTCATGAGCCAGCTTCTTAGGCTGCCCTTCTGAGTGGTAGCTGTTGCCCTTATCCACTTTGTGATCCTCTTGGCTGGAATCCGTGTTGGCGCTGCAGCCGATTCCTCTCTACCCTTTGAAACTTGTGCTGTCTCCCCGCAGCCCTCTCCCTTTACACCCTCCTCAAGTCTCTCTGCAGCACTTCTCAAAGGTTTGGCCCCTGGTTCACACACATCTTCTCCACCAGCCAGCGCCACCCTGGGAGATCTCATCACCTGAGGGAATGACCCTGTGAACACACTGGACTCTCCTGTCTCCCCACCGTGCCAACTCCAGAGACCTCCACTCCACATTTAGGCTTTAAAAAAGTCGCTGGGACTGAGAACTCTGACTTAGTGAATGAATACTAGTATCTTTATGCTCAACTATCTTTCCTTCCAGCTGATTTTTGTCATCCTCCCTCTATACCTGTGCTTTGACCTCACTGAACTCTTGTCCCTGGATGATCTACTTTCTTTCAGATTATCCGCACTCCCTGCTGAGCCCTCTGCTCTCCATCTGGGCCCTCTCACTGGCTCCTTACCTTCTGTGTTCCCCGTCCTTCTGCCACACTTACTTGACACATCTCCAATCCTGGATGTGTCCCGTGGCAGGGAATGGTCTTTGCTTACCCAATATCCATTCACCTCTTTTTTAGTTGCAGAACCTTGACTTTATTTGGAGTGTCAGAGTGCTCCTCTACAGAGAGATGTGGGACCTGTGCCTAAATCTAGCCAATAAGATAGAAGGTGAAGTCGTGGGTAGGACTTGCAGGAAGGCTCTTTAACAGGACAGACAGCTGGGGCATAGTCTTTTTGATCATTCCTTCTTCTTCCAGTTTCCCGCTTAGATTCACAAATAATGACTGGAGTCCTAGCAGCTTTTTTGAACCGTGGGGCAACCTTTGGGAGAGAAGCCGGTATCTAGAATAGTGAGCAGAAAGGTAGGAGCCTGAGTTCTTAAGGTGGCCTCTGCTGTCTGGCTCCAGGTCCTTTTATTTTTAAGTTTTTTTGGCCATACTCACCTCATGTGGAAGTTCCCACGCCAGAGAATGGATCCAGGCCACCACAGTGACCCAGGCCACTGCAGTGACAATACTGGATCCTTAACCTGCTGAGCCACATGAGAACTCTGTCCAGATCCTTTTAGATGAGGAAGAAAAAAGCCCTCTGGTCATTTACCTCACTGTTAACTTCTGATGCTAGCAGCCGAATAAAACCTCCGAGGAACAATTTCTAAAGATTTCTAAACCTGCATGGTTGAATACTGCTGGGAAAAAATACAGCCACATGAATAATGCTTTTACAGTTTTATGGCTTCTCGTTCGTGTTGATCATCAAATATGATTTTGTATTTCCTCAGTGCCTAGGTCATATTTTCTCTTGCTCTCTAACCCCCATCCTCTCTCTCAGGAGACAAGCACTATGGTTTATACTCTGCAGAACTGAAAGAACAATTTTAGACTGACCCCAACCTTGCTCATCTTTGGCCCCTGCATCGCTGACTGGTGTATCTGCAAGGCTAAGCTGAGTTTGCCACGTTGCTTCTTCATACTGCCTCTGGCAGCAGAGGCTCTCAGATGTGATTTGCAAGATCTTCTCTCATCTTCTGCTTCGTATACAGCTTTGAGCTACTTAAATTCCCAGAATGGTTTCCTTCCTCTTGAAAGACAGTGACTGCTGTACCACCCATATAACCTGGCTAATTTTTTCATCCTTTGAGAGTTTTTGCAGATGTCACTTCCTCTAGAAGTCCTCCTGGATTATCCTTCCTTCCTCCCGGCCTCCCATATCTCTTCCCAAATGAGTCAGTTAGCCCTTGAGGCACCTGTCTCCGGACTCCCACCCCACTCCCAGTCTCTCATTGAGTTTCTTGAAAGCAGGAATAAAGCTTTATATACTTTTGCATCTCCAGTTATAAGCCAGGCTCTGGAAAGTGGGCACCCAACCAGTGTTCTTTGAGTGTTTCCAACTTCCTATTCTCTTCTGCTCTCTCCTTACCTTTTCCAGGGCAGGCCCTGCCCTCCCCAAGAACCAAAAGGTGCTGAGAAATGATTAAGTCAAACTTAGAGAACTAGAAAATGGCCATATTTGTGGCGAGGTATTGATCTGGAGCAGTGGTTCCCAGACTTGATGACCCACCCCCACTTAAGGAAACCATTAAAAATGCAGATTCCCAAGCCCAGACCCTAAGCCCAGCAGGGATCTGCGTGTTTATTAAAATGCACCTGGTTCATTCTGATGCAGGTAAGTTCTGAGCAACACCCAGTTGGGAATCTCAGGGAGAGATTGGGGGTCCTGGACCACTTACCTTTGCTCTTCTTCCACCAGAGGTACACAATCAGTCCCACAATCGCTATTATAAGCACAGCGCCTGCCAGTACAATCCCTACTGTAGCTTCTGTACTCAGGGGCCAAGACCCCGAACTCCTTTGGTTCTCTGAGGTCCCAAGGCCAGCTGTGGTGGTAGTGGTGGTGGAGCCCAGGGTGGTTGTCTGGGCTGGGAAGACATGAGAAATAATAAAATTATCCATTAAAAGACTGGAGGTATCTGGGTGACAGTTGTTCCCTAGTTTGGCGGGAGCACGTCTCTGAAGCTTTCCCACAGGGAGAAATGCTGGAGGCTTAGGATCCACCTCACTCTGTTTAAATCCTGACTCTACTGCGAATCAGTACTGTGACCTCAGAACCTCATCTCGTCACCTACAACTAGGGAGAAGTCAATCACAGAATCAGAAAACAACTTTATGGAGTTCCCGTCGTGGTGCAGTGGTTAACGAATCCGATTAGGAACCATGAGGTTGAGGGTTCAATCCCTGGCCTCACTCAGTGGGTTAAGGATCTGGCGTTGCCATGAGCTGTGGTGTAGGTTGCAGACGCGGCTCGGATCTGGCTTTACTGTGGCTTTGGCGTAGGGTGGCAGCAACGGCTCCAATTGGACTCCTAGCCTGGGAACCTCCATATGCTATGGGTGCGGCCCTAGTCGGATTCGTTAACCACGACTGGAACTCCTACGTGATTTTTTTTTTTTAATACAGACGTTACTTTATTATAGGTTTACATAATAAAATTGATTTCCAGAAAATTAAAATAATAAAACAACTTGATAAAAGAACATGGTAGTTAATTATTTACACACTGGCTTTAAAAACTTAAAATTTGGAGTTCCCCTTGTGGCACAGCAGTTAACAAATCTGACAAGGAACCATGAGGTTGTGGGTTCGATCCCTGGCCTTGCTCAGTGGGTTAGAGATCCGGCGTTGCCATGAGCTGTGGTGTACATCAAAGATGCAGCTCAGATCTGGCATGGCTGTGGCTGTGGCGTAGGCCAGCGGCTGTAGCTCCAGTTCTGACCCCTAGCATGGGAACCTGCATGTGCCGTGGGTGTGGCCCTAAAAAAAATTTTTTTTCCCTAAATCTAATTCTCTTGGATCTTGAAATCTTTGATTATGTTGGAAGTGTTTTCTCCTGCATGAACTGTTAATACAAAGTTTCCTCATTAAAATATAATTTGTGGAGTTCCCTTCGTGGCTCAGTGGTTAACGAATCCGACTAAGAACCTTGAGGTTGCGGATTCGATCCCTGGCCTTGCTCAGTGGGTTAAGGATCCGGCGTTGCCGTGGGCTGTGGTGTAGGTTGCAGACGCGGCTCGGATCCCGCATTGCTGTGGCTGTGGCGAAGGCCGGCGGCTACAGCTCCTGTTAGACCCCTAGCCTGGGAACCTCCATATGCCGCGGGAGTGGCTCTACATAAAAGACAAAAAATAAATAAATAAATAAAATATAATTTGTTCAGGCAAGGTCACAATGTAAATTTGCTTTATAAGCTTAAATATAATGCACATTTGAAAGATACATGTTTAATATTCTTGGCACTCTGAACTCTGCATGTAATAGGCAGTGGTTTCCATCAGATTTACTCTGGTAGTTGTTTCTTAAGTCTTTTAACTTCTTTTTTTCCTCCACACAGAGGGAGAAATGATACCCCTACTCCCTCATGTCTCGGCTTCAGAAAGACTTTGAAACTACAGCAACCAAAATAATATACTACTGAGGAAAAAAAAAACCCTCTCAAATTGATAGGTTCCAAATTCATTAAGTCTCAGCTCTTTTAAACTAATTTTAGATGTGAATAGTTCATAAATGGCCTTCTTTCACTCACAATAATATGTCTATAATTTTTCAAAAACAATTGCTGTAAATGTGGGAAATATGTAGCCTTTGTAATAGGTTCTAATAGAATAACTGAGTGAATTTCCCACTTTGCCCCATTAAATTACAGATTAACTTCTGTGTAATCTGGTGATGAATCTGGTGTTCATTTGAAAAGGAAGACCTTGGTATTTAGATGAGCTTCTATTTTGAAGACTTTTAGGAAAAGGAATAAGAAGTCAACTTAGTGGCACTTTCGGTTTCCTTTTTCTTGGCCCTGCCACAGAAAAGATGGATGAAGTAAGAAAGTTGGAGAGAGAGTTCGTTCCAGGGACAGAGAAGGGGACCTAGTAGTCCTCAACTAAAAAAGAAAAGACGAAAAGTTATTTTTTTTT
>PVHT021183640.1:1716621-1825066 GCA_004024745.2 Catagonus wagneri
CGAAAAGTTATTTTTTTTTGAAGGAAAAAATTTTTAAATAGAATAAAAGTTCCAGATTAAGAGAGTGATTCTTACTTTCAGTGGTAGGAATGCAGGTAGTAGCTGCAGAGCCTTATTGTTCACTGCTTTACCCATATAATCTCCTTCTGGGACAGTTTCTGGTAAATAAAGGCAGTAAGTTTCCCTTTCAGTAAACTGATAGCCTTCTCCATCCTGCACTATCTCTCCTTCAAAGCACCATGCAGTTTCGGGTTTGGGTTTTCCTGTTACTTGAACCGTAAATCTCACTGGCTCACCGTCTACAGTCATTTTGTTTTTTAGAGGTTTCTTAAGCCACAGAGCTCCTGATCAGGTTTGCTCGTCATATTCGATAGTGGAGCCATTCATGGTGCTAGCCTCTTCTTCCTCTTCTTTTGTAGTGTTGCAGCAGTTTTCTTTTGTTCAAACTGCATGCCTAGTAACTTTTGCTCTTCAATTCTTCTTTGTTCTTCTCTTGCCTTGGCCATTCATTCAAATCTATATTTCATCTTCACCTTATGAGTAAAAGGAGCCTCACTTTTTTTTTTTTTTTTTTCAGGCTTAATAGCAACATCTTCTTCCTGAAAGTTTTCTGCTTCTCTCTCTTTTTTTTTTAGGGCTGCACTTGCGACATATGGAAATTCCCAGGCTAGGGGTGGAATCAGAGCTGTGTCTGCAACACGGGATTTGAGCTCAGTCTCCACCTACTCCAAAGCTCACGGCAACAAGGCCAGATCCTTAACCCACTGAGCAGGGTCAGGGATTGAACCTGCAACCTCATGAATACTAGTCGGGCTCATTACTGCTGAGACACACTGGGAACTCCACTGCTTCTTATTTTTTAATTTCAAGATTAGTCGCTCTTCTTGCTCGTTCTTCTATTTCTGTATTTCTTTTTCAGACAACGGTCCAGTTTTTTCAAACTTGCTTTTTAGATTTTTAGATTGAATAGAGCCACTACTTTTTAATTCTTCATATTCCCTGCTCATTTCATAGGTTTCATTTTCTTATTCCTCTCCCACTTCTTGCCTCAGTTGTTCAGACTCCCGTTTTTCCACCTCTAGTTTATGCTTCTGTTCCTCCTCTGTTCATCTTCTTTCTTCCATTTTTTTTCCTTTTTTTGCTTTTTAGGGCCGCACTCACAGCATATGGAGTTTCCCAAGCTAGGGGTCAAATCAGAGTTACAGCTGCCGGCTGATGCCATAACCACAGCAATGCAGGATCCTAGCCATGTCTGTGACCTACACCACAGCTCATGGCAACGCCAGATCCTTAACCCACTGAGTGAGGCCAGGGATCGAACCCACAACCTCATGGTTCCAAGTCAGATTCATTTCTGCTGTGCCAGGAGTGGAACTCTCTATTTTTGTTTAATAATTCTTCAAAATTAATTTCCAGGTTTCCTGGTATAAGAGATTCTTGAGAGATTGTTTTATACCTCTCAGGGGAGTCATGATCTACTCCCATGCTTCTCTTTGCTTCAGTAAATGCCTTCTTTTCTTCCTCTACTCTTCTTCTGGTTTCTTCTGCTTTCCTATTTTCATTTTCTCTCCTTTGTCTTTCTATTCCTTCAAAATTGAGTTTGAGTGTATCAGAGTGGTACCCTTTAAGAATGTTTTCTGTGTCTTGATTTTCTTCCTCTTCATTTACCATTTGCCTCCTTTCTTCTTCAAAAGCACACCTCTCTTCTAAACGTTTTCTTGCTTCCTCCTCAGCTTGCTTCCTTCAGTTTTCTTTGTCTTTCTAATTCTTCAAAGTCAGTTTCAGTGTTCCAGGAGAAAATGATTCTCTTTTGCCTCGTTTTCCAGTTCATCATCCATGTCTAATGCAAGACACTTTGCTTCTTGGAGAGATCAGTGTTGTTCTTCATATCGTATTCTTTTATCTTCTTCATACTTGATCCTTTCCTTTCCTTAAAGCTCTTTTTCTAGATCTTTGAAATTCCTTTTTGTTTTTCCAGGTGTTTTGTGTGATTTGACAGGTACCACTGTTACGAGTAGTGAATCACCTCCTTCCTCTGGTGCTGAATCAGTTCCGTATCGTTTGGCTCGGCTCTTTTTGCTAATTCATGCTGTATTTTCCTCTTTTCTAACAAATCCTGCTCAATCCTGCCTTTTCTTTCCTCTTCCGTTCTCTTTGTTTCTCTTGTCTTTGTTTCTCCACTTCAGCAACTTTACCTTTAACAGTTCCTGTTATCCTTGGGACCTAGGCCTTTTCTACTTTAGAAGATACCTCTTCCTCATCATCAGAAGCAAGCATTTCTTTAATCTCACTCAGGCTTTTGGGAAATATCATTCATGTTTGCTCTCTGTGTTCTTGGGGTGATTATGAAACTTGGTAATTTTTTGCACCCTCCCTGAGCTGGTGACAAAGGCCTGGGTTGTGTGAGGGGAGGCTGTGCGCATCGGGTGCTGGGGTGTGGGCAGGGGTCCTGGTGCTCTGACTGCCACCGCTCCATCCACTGCAAGGCCTCTGGCAGCCGCCACTGTCTCCAGCAGCAAGTTTCCATAAAAGTCCTGGTGCACAGCCTGTTCCTGCATTCCAGGTGGGCCCAGGGCCAGCTGCAGCTATTCTACATGATGGTTTTAATACCTGAGAAGACATTTGTAAAGTACCTGGTGTATATTGCAAATATATTGCTAAGGTTAAATGAATATATATTGAACTTTATTTCCTGCAAAAAAATTATCTTTGTAGATGTCTAAGGCACCATTAAAAAACTGACATAATGCTAAGCCATATACAGAAAAACCAGCTCTAATACAATCCTCAGATTTAGTGTGGACCAAATTCTGTCCATTCTTACTAGAAATTAATAATAATGAATTATTATCTCTCAATTAGATAAAAATTTTAAATGCTTAGTCAAAGAAATATATGTAATAACATGCTATTTAGAAAATAAAACAAGAAAAAAAAAAAAGGAGTTCCTGTCGTGGCTCAGTGGTTAACAAATCCGACTAGGAACCATGAGGTTGTGGGTTCTATCCCTGGCCTTGCTCAGTGGGTTAAGGATCCGGCGTTGCCATGAGCTGTGGTATAGGTTGCAGACACGGCTTGGATCCCGCATTGCTGTGACTGTGGCAAAGGCCGGCAACTACAGCTCCTGTTAGACCCCTAGCCTGGGAACCTCCATATGCTGCAGGTGTGGCCCTAGATGAGGCAAAAAGACAAATAAATAAATAAATAAGTAAATAATAATAAAAAAAAACCAAGGAGTTACTGTCATGGCTCAGTGGTAACCAACCCAACTAGTTGTGGGTTTGATCCCTGGCCTTGCTCAGTGGGTTAAGGAACCAGCATTGCCATGAGCTGTGGTGTAGGTTGTGGCTCGGATCCCGAATTGCTGTGGCTGTGGCAGAGGCTGGCAGCTGCAGCTCTGATTCGACTGCTAGCCTGGGAACTTCCATGTGATATGGGTGTGGCCCTAAAAAGACAAAAAAAGAAAAATGAAAATAAAGCAAGTACATTATATGTAAAAAAAAACTGGAATTTGACTGAAGATACACTCTAAGCTAAATTCATAGTGTTAAATGCTTTGATTATTTAAAATGGGAATAAATTTTTTAAATGAAATAGTTTCCAAAGAAAAGTCAAAACACAGAGGAGCTGGCTTTAAGTAAATCCATAGTTTGAAAGTATGAAAACCTATGTAGGAATAAGTTTTTTAGGAAATGGAACACAGAAGGAATAATAAATGCGGGAAGTGGTTATTTATAGAAAAAAAATTCTTGCAGTCCTAACAAGGATAAAGAGTCTGTTGAAATCGTGAATGCTCAATAACATATTGCTAAACCTAGAAACCTCTGTGAAATAGATGATTTTCTCAGATTAACAAAAAATTTTAAAATGGATTTAAGACATTGTAAACTTTAAACTGATAGGTAGACTGAGAAGTGACAAGTTTATTTTGAAGAAATACCTTTCATAAAGAGTCTAAGCTCAGAATATTTAAAGATAAATTTTTGTAAAAATTTAAGGAACAGTGAATTGTCAAGATTTTAGAAAAGAAAAATACAAAAAACAGTGCAATTCTAATTCATTTCATGAAGTGATAACATAACCCTGATGCTAATATCCATTCATAATTTTTAGAAATGCAGATTAAAACAACAAAAGTCTGTTTTTTCACTGATCTGAGTGAAGGAAAATACCCGGTGTTGGCAAAAGGGGAGCATAAGTTGGACAGCTTTTGGGAATGCATTTGGGAATCTCTATTAAAATGTAAAATATTCATGCCTGCCCTTTGACCCAGTGATTTCTGTGCTAGGAAGTACTGGCCCCAGTATTCGAAGGCCAGTGCCTTCAAATTTAATATTTAACTGTGCTCTCTGCAGCCTTGTGATGTGGCGACATCCTAAATGTCTTTAAAAAGAAGACTGATTAGATAAACTATGATACGTTGTTACAGTGGGAGACCATGTTACGATTTAAAAAGAAAGGTGTAGATATATGTGTCCTGAAGTGGAAAGATAGTTGAAGTCTAGGAAGTAAAAAAAGCAATTTGAAGAGCAAAAAAGTATGCAGTTTGATTTTATTGTGATCTGTCTCTGTACATCTGTATATCTGTAAAGAGATCTGTATATCTGTAAAGAGATTATTTCTGGAGAAAGAGATGGTGGCTGAGAGAGAAAGTGGAGAGAGAGGAATGAACTTTTCATCTGACTCCCATCTGAATTTTTGGACCACGTTTTTGACTCTGTGCAAAAATATATTTCCTATACCTATATTTTTAAAACACAGCATGTGTTTTTATATAAGTTGTATAGGCACAAATTTAAAGAATTATCATATTCCATACAGCTTATAAAAGCAGCCTTTTATAAGCCTCCTCACTTTCTTCTCAGTTCCCAGAGGTAACTATTTTCAGGTCCCTTTGGGTATTTTTTTTGGCATTAACCTCATATTTCTTAATCATAGGCATTTACTGCTCTTCCTTGATTTTGTTGCTTTAGCTAGTATCTGTTCCTTTCCTGCTACTGAAATCCAGGATTTAGGTCTCTTACACCCCTTTTCTTCAACTTCCTCAACGTCTCAGCATTTGATATTCTCATTTGCATGAGTGAGGCTCCTCACGCGGTGTCTGGGCCACTGTCTCTCCTGGTTCTTCTCCTGCCTCACTAGCAGCTCCTTCTCAGCCTTCTTTGTTGAATCGTCCTCATCTTCCCACCTATAACCATCAGAGTTCAGTCCTCGGCCCTCCTCTCTCTACACTCACTTTCCAGGTAATCTCATCCTGTGGCATCCACCACCAGCGATATGCAGAAAATCCCCAAGCTTACACATCCGGCCGCTCTCCCGCTGCCCTTAGACTCTCATATGTCACTGCCTTCTCACGCCTCCTTTTGGCTGTCTGGTACCATCTCAGATTGAAGATGTCCTAAACAGAGCTCTTGATTTCTTCTCAGACCTGCTCCTCCCCTATCTCCCCTTCTCAGTAAGTGGAACCCCACCCTTCGAGATGCTGTTCCCCCATCATGTGCAAATCCTGTCTTCTCTGTCTTCAGAATGTAACCGGCCTCTGATGACCTCTCACCCGCCATCGCTGTCACCCTCATCCAGCCGCACTGTCTCTCACTGGTCTCCCTGCTGTGACCTGGCTCGCCTGTGTGGTCTTATTTTCCCCACAACAGCCAGAGGGACACTGTTGGGACGTGAGTCCCACGAGGCAGCTCCTCTGCTGGAAAGCCTCACCAGCTCCCGTCTTCCTCAGAGGGAAAGTTCTCTCCTTGGCTTTCAAAGCCACACAGGACCTGCCCGTCCTGCCCTCGCCTCCTGTCAGCCCAGCTTCTTCCTCTGCTTCAGCCACACCTGTCCTACCTCATGGCCTTGGCCGTTGCTGCTACCTCTTGACTGGAACTTCTTTTTCAGACCTTTCTCTCACTTCCCACACATCTGCGCTTTTCTGCTGGCTTCTGCAGGTCACCTCCCAGCTCTTCTCCATCCTGCTCTGTGCCCTTGGAGGCAGGTCTTGGTGGACTCCAGCTGTGGGCTCTCTTGCCCGAGGGTTCCTGTTCAGTGGCCAGTGGGAGTCACCAGCAGGAAATGAAGGGAGATGTAGGTCAGAGCCTAGCCCTTGGATCCTTCCCTGATGGACGTTGCATTAGTCAGGGTTCTCCAGAGTAGCCAGAACCAATGCTATATATACAGCTGGAGAAATAGGGTTTTATTGTGAGGGTCTGGTTCTCATGACTCTGATAGGTGAGAAGTCTCACCATCTGCATCTGCAAGGGGGAGGCGGGTGGTGTAGTTCTAGTGCAAACCCAAAGACCTGAGAACCAGGGGGGCCAGTCCCTGTCTTATTCCCCAAGCCTGAGAACCAGGAATGCTGAGGTCTGGGACAGGCGGGGATGGCTATCCCAGCTCAAGGGGGGAGCAGCTTTGTCTTTTCTCTCCATTGCTGTTCTGTTCAGGCCCTCAAGGGGCCAGATGGTGTCCACCTACTGCTAATCTCTTCTGGAATAGCCTCACAGACCCACTCAGAAATAATGTTTTACCAGCGATCTGGGGGTCCTTACCTCAACTGAGTGGACACATAAAACTAGCCGTCACAGGCATGCGGACTCTCACTCCTCAGAGGCCATGGCTCCTTTCTGGGCTCCAGTACCTACTTCTTCCCCTGCTCCTTAGGCTTGTGGCTGCTTCCAGGTGTCTTCCTGTCCCTGACGGGTTTCTCTACCCTGCATCCCCCCAAACTCTCCTCATTTACCCTGTTTGAGCTGCTCCCTGCCGGGATACTGACTAATGTCCCAGAGGCCCTCCCTGCTCCATCTGAACAAAGCAGCACCCCCAGCATCTCTATCCACTGATTCTGCTCCATTTGCCTCCTTTTCTCTTTCCACCCCGACATGACACATAGACAGATGTTCAATTAATTGACAATTTATTGATGAAAAAACTCATAGTAAATGTGAGTGAAACAGAGAAATAAGAAAAGGAAGAATTAGGAAAGGAAGAAGAGGGATTTAAGGAGAGCCAAAGTTGTTCCAAAAAATGCTATTCAAAGAAATGTGGAGGAGGTGCAGGAAATACTATGTAGTGAGTCACTACCTCTTTGCTCTAAAACCAACGTGGTGGTCAGGACAGGGCAGGGGTTTTCCAAGGAGGAGACAGGGAGTGTGTCTTTCTGGCTAGGAGCAGTAATCCAGCATGGTGCTGTTTAAAATTGCCTGCACGAGTGATTATAACAATCAAACCAATTTGGTCAATTTTTAATTTTCAAAGAAATGTATCACCAGAAAACACACCTGGTTATTGCCTGTGCCTGGGAGAAACCCCCTACCCCCTGCTCTGGAGACAGATAAACCGAGGTTCAAGTTCTGATGCCTCACTGAGTGACAGGAAGATCTGCTGATGCTACACCTCCATTATTAGGTAAAAAATAGTCAAGATAACAAGATGATCAGGTCAGTAGGTGAGGCCAAGCAGTTAAAGGTTAAAAGAGGAGGCTCTGGGGTTAAAACTGGGGTCAAATCCCATCTGCACTAGTAGTGGCCTTGGGCAGCTGTTTGCGCTGGGGGTCATGGGGAAGGTTAGCTGGGGTGATGCCACCTGCTGTCCAGCCAGGACGCGGAGCACAGTCAGCAGGAGCTGTCGTTCCTGCGGCCGCTGCCTCTTCATGACCCGGACAGAAGAGCAAGATGAGTGTGGACAATGGGGACAGTGTGACTAGAACGACACAGGGAGAGGCGGGGGTGTGAGAGCAAGGCGGGTAGAGAGGATGGAGGCGGGGGAAGAGGTGACGGGGAAGGAGAGGAGAGGCAGGCTGGGGTGGATTGTGGAGGGCCAGGTCCTGGGGAGCAGAGCAAGGGACAGATTGGGAAACAGGTGATGGGGAGTTGCCTGGGGATGGGGCTCCTCGGGCCACCAGCAGGCACCTATTCTGTGTGCCAGGCTGAGCTCAGGGCTGTGGGGAGACACAGACATGGGGTAACTGGGCCTCCACACACGGACACATGACGGGGGAGGCAGCCACATCCTGAAGGTGTCAAGTCCACTAGGAGGACATGGGGTGAAGGCAGGGGCAGGCTGACCCCCAGTTTGGAGCAAGAAGGAGAGCTGGGGGCCTGGAAGGTGCTGGGGACTGGGGATGGAGGAGGGGCTGGATCTGGAGGGGCTGGGGGTGGATGCACAAGGAAAGCAGTCCTGTTTGGGGGAAGACTGAGGTGAAAAGGGTAAAGCTGGCAGAGGCCTAGAGAGGAGTTGGAGGGGCAGGGAGAGGAGTTTGAGAGAAGAGTCAGGACAAGGGGCCAGGCCTGGGGTTGAGGCACCAGCGGCCTCCAGGAGCCTCGGGCAGGACAGCTGGACTCACCGTGAGTGATAGTGAGGTTGGTTCCATTGATGGACTGCCACTTCTGTTTATGGCATCTCTCTGTGATCATCTCCACCCGGCAGAAGTAGAAACCCTTGTCCTCCCTCCGCAGGTTTGAGATCTGGAGGGAGCCGTTCTTCGTACCCTCTTTCCAGTTCAGGACGAGCCGGTCCTTGAAGTTCTTATGGATGAACTTGGGGGTCGTGTTGTAGATGAAATCCCCATGGAAGTGTTTCCATCTCCAGGATATTTTCACGTCGGAAATCTTGCCTGAGTTGCAGGGGTAGGAGAAGGAAAAGGGGATGCGGACGGAGCCACCCTCCGGGGCTGAGAGTTGCCTTGGCTGAGTCATCCCAAAGTAAGAGTATGCGCAGTGTTGTGCCCAGTGATCTAGAGGAGGGAGAGGGAGAGACTTTAAAGCTACCAGGAGAGACAGAGAAAGTGACCCCAGACCATCTGGCACCCGCACCAGGGGCATTAGTGTGAGATGGTAGGACTGGCTCTCTGGCCTGGGTGTGCCCCTCTCCAGGCTTGGCCAGGGAGGCGGGCGAGGAGTTGGGGTCCCAGCCCTTTGTTTGTTGGGGGTGTGAGGGCTGGCTGGCTCCCCCAGGGCACCCCTTCCACGGCCACCTGGCCACAGCCCCTCCCCTGGCCCTGGGCAGAGCAGGGCAGCTCTGGCCACTCACCAGCCTGCAGAGACGCCGGCAGCAGGAGCAGCAGCAGAGGCAGCCCCATGGCCTCGCTTCCTCCCAGGATGAGAAGATAAGCAGAGCCCTCGAGGCCAGAGGGGAGGCCTATGGGGGAGCTGCCTGGGGGAGTGTGGGCACCAGGTGAGAGAGGACCAGGCTGCCTCAGAGGACTGAGAGGGGTGGCAGCCTTCCCCAAACTCCCCCACCCCTGCAGTGACTGTCACTTCCTTTATCAGTCTTGCTTCTTCTTTTCTTGTATTTCAAAAGGTCCTCCCTGTGGTCATTGCCAAGGGAGCCATGACCTAGGGCTCCCAGCCCCCATCTTCACACTGAGGGGCGTGTCCTGTGTGCCCTCAGCCCCCTGCCTCTGCCATCCCCTCGGCGTCTCCTTATTGAGTCAGTCTCTGTGTCTCTCTCCTCCCAGGGGAAGGATTGGCAGCAGGACCAGCTCAGGCTCTTTCAGGGAGAGGTTGGCAGCCATGAGTCTCTGCCCAGCTATTGCCGCTAGGAGAGGAGGAAGAGGGGGCCGCAGGTGGGGGAGCCTCAGCCCCAGCCCAGGCACCAGGGGCACCCAACCTGCTCCTGGTCCCTCTCCCTTCAGGCAGGCGCTCCCCTGAAGTCCCTCCACTGCAGTCCCCAGGCAGAACGTAGGCCCACCAGACCCCCTCCTGCCCCGATCTGCTCTCTGTGTGCAGTCTCACCTCCTCCCTGAGGTTACGAGGGGAGGCTGGGCTCCCATGCCCACCTACCCAGCCAGTGGGCCTTCTGGAGTTCATGCCTCCTCCCACAGATGCAAGATTGCATCTGCAGGGCCCTCTGTCCTCACATTTCTCTCTTCAGAGAAGCCGTTTCCATATCTTGGGCTCTGAAGTGGCAGGTCCATGACTTGAACTCCGGTCTACTGAGCCTATACAGACTTCTGCTCCTTCTGGATGCTTCCTCCTGGTTGCACCCCAGAATCTCTGGGCCTCACCCGCTAGGTGCAGAGCTCTGGGGAGTAAGGCCCAGAAGGCTGGCTTTTTTTTTTTTTTTTTAAGTGTTACCAGTGAGCTTTATTATCACTAAATATATTCAAATTTAGGGTTTTGACATTTTCTAAAAAAGAGAACTATTATATATTTAGTAGAACTAGGTACATGACAGACTCAGAAACAAACAAAACCTAGTTGCTGACAGGGAATCCTATTACAGAATTTTACAAAATGAACAACTCACTGAGACATAAGTACAGGAATATCAGAGGATTTTATTATAGGATGGTTCTTAAAATTATAAACTGCCATTTTTTAGTCTTCAGTTACTTTTTTACTGTTGATGGACTGAGCTACAGAACATCTTTAAAAAGTATGGTTCTTGAATGATGGCACAGAACCATTATCTAGAAACAACTACACTTCTAAAAATATGTGTAAAAAAGCTTTCAGGTGTTCCGTCGTGGCTCAGTGGTTAACGAATCCAACTAGGAACCATGAGGTTGCGGGTTCGATCCCTGGCCTTGCTCAGTGGGTTAAGGATCCGGCGTTGCCGTGAGCTGTGGTGTAGGCTGCGGATGCGGCTCGGATCCTGTGTTGCTGTGGCTGTAGCAAAGGCCAGCAGCTACAGCTCCTGTTAGATCCCTAGCCTGGGAACCTCCATATGCTGCGGGTGTGGCCCTAGATAAGGCAAAAAGACCAAAAAAAAAAAAAAAAGCTTTCAACAGAACACAATTTCAACACCAGTTTTAGTAGATTTAAGTTATATCCATTCTGGGACCAATAACAGCAGTCTTTGATGGTGGCTCACTATAAGCTACTGTGCTGGAAATATGTAAATTAAGCAACTGCTACTTATGATATGCATCACTTTCCTGCTTGGCATGTTCATTCAGCGATTTCCTTATGCAAGTCTTTAGTTCATCGATTCCTTCTCCAGTAACTGCAGAGATGAGGATGATGTGTTGGAACTCCACAGTCCTCTCTGGAATCATGTTTTTTTCAAATAAATGTAAATGTAGGACTTTTCAAATAAATGTAAATGTAGGACTTTGGAGTTGGTTCATCACTACCTGAAACTTACCTTGGGTATCTGGCAAGTCCATTTTATTAACTGCCAGGGAGCAAGTTTTGTCTGAAGTTCCTCTTTGTACAACTCCAGCTCTTTTGTAAGTAGTAGTATGGTTTCAAAGGCAATTCTATACTGAGTTTGGGAAGAAAGCTGAAATCCAGAAATATCGACAACAAAATGTAGTTGTTTAGGGAGTTCCCGTCATGGCTCAGCGGAAACGAATCCAACTAGGAACCATGAAGTTGCAGGTTCGATCCCTGGCCTTGCTCAGTGGGTTAAGGATCGGGCGATGTTGTGAGCTGTGGTGTAGTTTGCAGATGCAGCTCGGATCCCGCGTTGCTGTGGCTGTGGCGAAGGCCGGCGGCTACAGCTCCTGTTAGACCCCTAGCCTGGGAACCTCCATATGCCGCAGGTGCGGCCGTAGAAAAGACAAAAAAAGAAAAAAAAGGAAAGTAGTTGTTTAGTTCTTTCTATATGCTTGAGGAATTTGTGGCCCATTCCTTTATTCATATGTGCTCAGAAGGCTCGTTTTTGTCTTGTTTTGTTTTATTTTTCGGCTGCTCCTGTGGCATGTGGAAATTCCCAGGCCAGGGTTAGAACCTGCACCACAGCAGTGACCCGAACCGCTGGAGTGACAATGCCAGATCCTTAACCTGCTGTGCCACAAGGGAGCTCTGGGGAATGTATTTATATATGTGTGTGTATTTTTTTCTTTTTTTTCTTTTTTGCCAGCCTGAGGCATACAGAGTTCCTGGGCCAGGGATCAGATCTGAGCCACAGTTTCGACCTTTGCAGCAGCTTTGGCAATGTCAGATCCTTAACCCACTGTGCTGGGTGGGGTATCAAACCTGTGTCCCAGAGTTGCTGTTGATCTCACTGGGCCACAGTGGGAACTCTGGGGGGAGGGCTATATTTTTATAACACTGCTCAGAGGATTCCATCCACAGCTGTGATACCCTGTCTCAACCAGAGCCTTCCTTGGACAGAGGGACATGAAAGAGCAGTAACGAGCTGTCCAGATGGCAGTCCCTGGGACCATCTCTGATAGAAAGCGCTGCCAGCCTGTGAGTGGTGGTAGACAGGGTGAGAGTTTGAGAGACCTTTGGTGACCCACAGGGATGGCTGCGAAGGAGGCTCTGCTCGCCCCCTCTCCAGGCTGAGGCTGGCATTGGCTTTCTAAGTAGACCAGGAGTATTAACGGACACGATTTTATCAGAGGAAGTGGTCTCAATTCTGGAAGTGGAAGTGAGCTGACTGACGTGTTTTCTTCTTGTATCATTCTCTGCCCCCATTTTTTTTTTTTTTTTGGTCTTTTTAGGACCGGACCTGCAGCATATGGAAATTCCCAAGCAAGGTCAGATCCGAGCAGCATCTGTGACCTACACCACAGCTCAGGGCAACGCCAGATCCTTAATGCAGTAAGCGAGGCCATGGATACTAGTCAGGTTCGTTACTGCTGAGCCATGACAGGGACTCCCTCCCCTCAGTTCTAACAGTTTTCTTCTATGATTTTCTCATGGCCAGCCAGGCAGCCCCAACCTCTACGTGTATCTGCTTTTCTCATTCCTCCTCCCAGGCCTGAGAGGAGAGACTCTGCATTTTTATGGAACCCTCTTATTGAGTCCCGCCTCAACCATTTTCTCATTTTCCGCTTTACCACATACTGTGCTGGATGTGTGCTCATCTCCATGTTACCGAGGGGGAAACTGAGGCACAGGGGCTTAATACCATGGAGTCTTCTGGGCTGTGTAAGATGTTTGGGCTGAATTTGTACATATGGAAAGGTGGGCAGAGGAGGACAGGGATCTACTGGCTTCTTTTCAGGGCCTCCCAAGTATGGGGTGACATCTGGGTTCCATTCCTGCCTTTCCAGCTTGGGCCCTGGAATGGAAGGTCTTTTCCTTGCCAGGCCATCCACTAGGGGGCGCCACAGAAGTTTTACAAAACAGGCTCTGGTAACTTTTGCAGAGTACCTACTGTCCAGCTGCCCTCAGACCCTGCCGCCTGCACAGTAGGTCTCCCTAGACACACACTGGCCATTTCACATTATGTTCAGATCCCTGGACCCTGTTGGATCTCCATGAGCTAGGATTTGTGAGATGTGGTTTCTGTTCAGGGATGGCATGTGGTCTTCTGGTTTGTTCATTCTCCCTTCTCCTGGCAGGAATGGGAGGGCCCGGGAATCACTGTGGCTCTACTCACAGAGGAGCTTTCCGGGGGGAGGAAGTCCTGGGTTTTGTGGTTCAAGATGGGTAGAGCCCCAGTGGAGCGCTTTAGCTCAGTGGATGGGGCCATGAGGGAGTGGTCAGAAGCAGTATGACTGAGAGCAGAGACAGAGTGAGGGCTGTGAGCCGTGGACCACATTTTGAGAACCACTGCCTTAAGTCTTCCCCACTTTCTACCAAGCATCCATTCTTCCTCCCTCATGGACCACATCCACTGTTGCCCCAACCTCTTCCTCTTCCATGGCACCTCATCCTGCTCCTGCTTTTCCCCCAAGATTAGGGATAAGGCTGAGACATGTGTTCTCTCTACCTTAATTCGTGGAAAGTTCTAGCCCAGGCAATTAGGCAAGAAACAGAAGTAAAATTTTTCTAACTGTATTTTCTTAGATTCTGTATTTAGGTTTGGCTTTCACCACTTGGCCAACTGTACTACCTATATTTTCTTTTCTTTTCTTTTCTTTTCTTTTTTTTTTTTTTTTGCCTTTTGTCATTTTAGGGCTGCACCCACGGCATGTGGAGGTTCCCAGGCTAGGGGTCTAATCGGAGCTGTAGCCACTGGCCTACACCACAGCAACAGCAACGCAGGATCCGAGCCGCGTCTGCAATTTACACCACAGCTCATGGCAACGCCGGATCCTTAACCCACTGAGCAAGGCCAGGGATCGAACCTGCAACCTCACGGTTCCTAGTCGGATTCGTTAACCACTGCGCCACGCCGGGAACTCCTATATTTTCTTATTCTCTGAAAAAAATTTTTTTTTTTTTGTCTTTTTGCCTTTTACATAGAGCCGCACCCGCGGCACATGGAGGTTCCCAGGCTAGGGGTCTAACAGGAGCTGTAGCTGCCGGCCTTCGCCACAGCCACAGCAATGCGGGATCCGAGCCGCGTCTGCAACCTACACCACAGCCCACGGCAACGCCGGATCCTTAACCCACTGAGCAAGGCCAGGGATTGAACCCTCAACCTCATGGTTCTTAGTCGGATTCGTTAACCACTGAGCCACGAAGGGAACTCCTATTTTCTGAATTCTTGATGCTCTGACATCTGGGGCTTCATGGACCAGAGAGTTACTGACTCTCCCAGATCTAGCTAATTTCTAGAGGTAGACAGCAGAGGGCTTTCCTGGGAATGTGCTTTTCATATACAGACTGTCTACCCCAAAGCTCATACTCTAACCTGTTTCCTTTATCTAACTCTCACACACCAAGCCAATATTTTTCCTGCCTTAATCAACCCAGGGCCAGGTGCTGGACAGCTAGAGAAAACACCTATAGCCCAAAGCCCACCGAAATTATTTTCGCTAGCCAATCCTGTTTCCCTGTCCTGCCTTGTTTTTCCTGCAGAAAACATAATAAAGACTGTTCTTACTTTATCCTCATTCTTGCTTCTGCCTCCTGAATGACTCCTCTGCTTCCTCATCTGTAAGGGTGATGTACCCTCTTCCCTTGGGAAATGTAAGTAGTAAAAATCTTCCTTTAATGGCATTAACCTCTCTGAGTCATCACTCAGTCACCTCTATAAATTAAAATCCTGCAGGTACAATAATTGAGATAAAAGCCATCTGGACTGGAAAGGAAGAAGTAAAAACTATCTTCATTCACAGATGACTTGGTTGTTTTGGGTCTTTTTTTTTTTTTTTGGCCTTTTTTGGGCTCTACCCATGGCATATGGAAGTTCCTAGGCTAGGAGATGAATCGGAGCTGTAGCTGCCGGACTGTACCACAGCCACAACAATGCCAGATCCGAGCTGAAGCTCATGGCAATGCCGAGCGAGGCCAGGGATGGAACTCACGTCCTTATGGATACTAGTTGGATTTGTTACCACTGAGCCACAGCGGAAACTCCGACTTGGTTGTTTATATAGAGGATCCAACAGAATCTACAAAAAAGCTACTAGAACCATTAACAAGTTAAGCAAGGTTGCAAGATACAAGATCGATACACAGAAATCCATTTTTTTTTTTCTTTTTTTTTTTGGCTGCACCCACGGCATTTGGAAGTTCCCAGGCTGGGGACTAAACCTGCGCCACAGCAGTAACCCAAGCTGCTGCAGAGACAATGAGGGATCCTTAACTCAATGTACCACAAGAGAACTCCATTGTATTTCCATATACTAATGTCAAAGAATTGAAAATTGAAATGAAAACAATGCTATTATCAATGATATGAAGTATATAGGAATAAATGTGATGGAAGATGTGCAAAATCTGGATTATGATGACAATATTGTTGAGAGAGATTAAAAAATACAAATAGGAGTTCCCGGTTTGGTGCAGTGGTTAACGAATCCAACTAGGAACCATGAGGTTGTGGGTTCGATCCCAGGCCTTGCTCAGTGGGTTAAGGATCCGGCGTTGCCATGAACTGTAGTGTAGGTGGCAGATATGGCTCAGATCCTGCGTTGCTGTGGCTGTGGCATAGGGCAGTGGCTACAGCTCTGATTAGACCCCTAACCTGGGAACCTCCATATGCCGCGGGTGCGGCCCTAAAAAGACAAAAAAGAAAAAAAAATAAAAGTAAAAAATACAAATAAATGGAGATTTCATACATGAGAGGCCTAAATACTTTTATGTCAGTTTTTCCTAAATAACATGTAGATTTAATACAGTCTCAATCAAAATTCCAGTAGGTTTTGGGTTCTTTTTGTAGAAACTGACAAGCTGGTTCCAAAATTCCTATGGAAAATTAAATATCAGAATCTCCCTTATGCGGCAGTTCCCCTTGCGGCTCAGTAGTAATGAACTTGACTAGTATCCATAAGGACACCTGTGCAATTCCTGGCCTTGCTCAGTGGGTTAAGGATTTGGTGTTGCTATGAGCTGTGGTGCAGGTCACAGGTGAGGCTTGCCTCTTGTGTTCCTGTGGCTGTGGTGTAGGCTGGCAGCTACAACTCTGATTCAACCCCTAGTGTGGGAAATTTCATGGTGCAGCCCTAAAAAGACCAAAAAAAAAAAAAAAAAAAGGATTTCCCATTGTGGCTTAGTAGAAATGAATCTGGCTAGCATCCATGAAGATGCAGGTTTGATCCCTGGCCTTGCAAAGTGGGTTAAGGATCCAGTGTTGCTATGAGCTGTGGTGTAGGTCACAGACGCGGCTCAGATCTGGCATTGCTGTGGCTGTTGTGTAGGCCAGTTGCTACGGCTCTGATTCCACCACTAGCCTGGGAATCTCCATATGCCATTGGTGCGGCCCTAAAAAAAAAAAAAGGGGGAAGAAGAAGAAGAAGAAGAAGAAGTTCCCTTATGGTGCAGCAGGTTAAGGAACCAGCATTACTGCAGCTGTGCCCAGGCCACAACTGCATTGTGGGTTTGACCTCTGGCCTGGGAACTTCCACATGCCATGGGTGCAGCAAAAAAAAAAAAAAGAAGAAGAGAAAGAAAGGAAATTTAAGTCTAAGAATAGCCAAAAAAAAAAAAAAAAAACCTTTGCAATTAAAGAATAAATTTGGAGAGTTCCTGACTTCATGACATTATTATAAAGCTACTGTTATCAAGATATATTGGCATCAAGATAGACAAATAGGTCAATGAACAGAACAGAGGGTACAGATACAGGCCCACACATTTATGATCAATTAATTTCCAACAAAGATGCAAAGGCAGTTTGGTGAAGAAATGATAGATTTTTAAACAAATGGTACTAGAACAATCTCACATTTATTAAAAAAAAACTGTATTAAAAAATGAACTCAAAATGAATCATAGACCTAAATGTAAATCCTATAATTATGTAACTCCAGAAAAAACATAAGAGAAAATCTTTGTGACCTTGGGTTTGGCAAAGATTTCTTAGATTCAACATCAAAAGCATTACCCATGAAAGATAATATTGAAAAATGGGAGTTCATTAACAACTTCTGTTCTTCAAAAGATACTATCAAGGAAACAAAATATAAGATATAGACAGGTAGAAAATCACACAACGGACAATGGATTTGTATCTAGAAAATGCAATAAACTCAAAATTTAAAAAGAAAACAAAATTCCATTTAAAAAAATGAGCTAGTGAGTTCCCATTGTGGCACAGTGGTAATGAATCCGACTAGTATCCATGAGGATGTGGGTTCGATCCCTGGCCTCATTCAGTGGGTTGGGGATCCGGCATTGCCATGAGCTGTGGTGTTGGTCTCATACGAAGTTCAGATCTGGCGTGGCTGTGGCTCCAATTCAACTCCTTGCCTGGGAACTTTCATACACCACAGGTATGACCCTAAAAATCAATCAATAAATAAAAGTAAAAAATTGTAAATGAGCTAAAGATGTGAATAGATACTTCATCAAGAAGATGCTCAGATAACAAGCATGTGAGAAGATGTGTAACATCATTAGTCAATAGGGAAATGCAAATGAAAACCACAATGAGATACCATACCATCATCATCTCTCTCTCTCTCTCTTTTTAAGGGCTAAACCTTGAGCATATGGAAGTTCCTGGGCTAGGGGTCAAATCAGAGCTGCATCTGCAACCTACACCACAGCTTGTGGCAACTTCAGATCTTTAACCCATTGAACAAGCCCGGGGATTGAACCCGTAGCATCATGGATACTATGTTGGGTTCTTAACCTGCTGAGCCACAATGGCAACTCCCATATATCTATTAAATGGCTAAAATCAATTGGCTGACCATAAGAACTGTTGTCAAGGGTGTGGAGCAACTGGAGTTCTCCTACAGAACTGGTAGGAACGTGAAATGGCCATTCCTTAAAAAAAATTGACTATATACCTACCATATGACCTAGTCATACCACTCAGAGGTAGCACAACGTTGACCAGCAGCATCAACCTGTGACTTGGGGGAAATGCTAGCTTTCAGGCTCCAGCCCACCCTGCTGAAGTACTGTCCTGGGCAAGGACACACACTGAGAACCCACCGTGTGTGTTACTTTACTTTTCACAGCCATCATGTGAGATAAAGGAATTTGACTCCCACTTGTCAGAGAAGAAAGACAGGCTCAAGGAGCTTACCTCACTTTCTCTAGTTCCCTCCGCTGACCGGGTCTGGATTTGGACCACATTCAGGTCTGTCTCTGCCTTATGAACTTGGCGCTTACTCAAATGATTGCCCCTCCCCCACCAACTGTTAACCTCCCAAGATCATTCTGTGAGGCCGCCATCAGCCTGACAATCACCAAAGCCAGACAAAGATATCACGAAAAGATTATAGGCCAATATCACTGAAGAACATAGAGGCAAAAATCCTCAACAAAGCATTAGCCTTACTTTTCTTGTGGAGACTGCAAGAGAGGCAGGCTCCTGCCTGCATTTTGCTCTCCCTCCCTCTGCCTCCTGACTGATCCTGGCGCCTCTATGCATGGCCCTGTGTGGAGTGCTGTGCATCTTGTTTTTATGGATTTGTGAATATAAACTGCTGCCTTCATAACAATCATTTTCGTGTCTGTGTGTCTTACCATACCTAATTAAAACAAATCCAGGTTATATTTTAAAATGGCTCTTAACTCTCCCAGCAACCCCAGGAAGTAGGCAGGTTCTGCGAAGTTCTCTCATCTTATGCAGGAAGAAACTCCGGCTCCAAATGAACTTATGAGACTCAACAAATTCTCATCATATGCAAATGTTTGCTTTGGTGTTGGGTCTCAGTCCAGAGCCCATGCTCCTGACCACTTCCCCATGCAGTGACAATGGTCAGAACCCTCTGACTACACCAACGCCAAGGCTTCCCTTTCCTGTTTTGTCTTCCTGATACACAGGGAGATGCTCGAGGAGTGACTGGGGCACTGACTCATGGAGATTTCACTTCCTGTCATGTGGCGTAGTGCTTTAGGTAGTCAGTGCTCACCGAGTGTTTAAGGAAGGAAGGAGAGATCTTTAAAGGATGGGTATCAGTGTGATGCTCCAGGTAGTTTTCCAGGCTGTGTTCCGGATCCTCTGTGCTATCTCATTCTATCCTTACTCAGACACTCCAAGAGAGGTGCAGTTCTCACCCCCACTTTACAGATGAGAAACCTGAGACTCAGGGAAGGGAAGTCATCCTCCTGACAGTCTGACTGCAGAATCTGGAAAAGGTACCGAATCTCAAAGCATTACTCAGCTGTGCTTCCTGGAGCCAAACAGGGAAAAGTCCTGCAGCTGCGGGCCTATACCACAGCTACAGCAATGCCAAATCCAAGCTGCATCTGTGACCTATGCCACAGCTTGCGACAACGCCAGATCCTTAACCCAGTGAGCGAGGCCAGGGATCGAACCGACATCTTTATGGAGACAGGTGTCAGGTTGTTAGTCCGCTGAGCTACAACAGGAACTCCCTGGATAATTAGCATTTTTGTTGCTCATCCTGCATCCCAGAAGTTCCAAGTTTCCATGTGGTATCATTTCTCTTTCCTGTGAAGAGCTTCCTCTAGCATCTCTCCCACCCCCTTCCCCCACCTCTTCTCTCTCTCGGCTGCCCTTGCAGCATGTAGGGTTCCAGGGCCAGAGATCAAACCTGTGCCATAGCAGAGACTTGAGCCACAGCAATGACAATGCCATTTCCTTAATCTCCTGTGCCACCAGGGAACTCCTAGCATCTCTTTTAGAGCAGATTTACTGACTGTGAGTTCATTTAGTTGCCCTTCATTTGAGAGTATTTATTTAATCTCCATTTCTGAAGGATGTTTTTGCTGGATTGACAGTTCTTTCCTTTTAGCACTCTAAACATGTAGTTCTGCTGCTTTCTGGCCTCCAAGGTTTCTGATGAGAAATCTGCTGTCATTTGAATCATTGTTCCCTGTGTGGAATGCTTTGTGATTCTTTTTCGAGCTGTCTTTGTTCATCTTTAATTTTCATTACTTTGATTATGATGTGTCTGGACATGGTTTTCTTTGAGTTTGAGAAGTTCACGGAGCTTCTTGGAGTTCCCGTCGTGGTTCAGTGGTTAACGAATCAGACTAAGAACCATGAGGTTGTGGGTTCGATCCCTGACTTCACTCAGTGGGTTAAGGATCCAGCGTTGCCGTGAGCTGTGGTGTAGGTTGCAGACGCGGCTCGGATCCCACGTGGCTGTGGCAAAGGCCGGCGGCTACAGTTTCTGTTAGACTCCTAGCCTGGGAACCTCCATATGCCACGGGTACAGCCCTAGATATGGCAAAAAGACAAAAAAAAAGAAAAAAAGAAGTTCACTGAGCTTCTTAAATCTTTTTCACTTTCAAGCATTTGAGAAATTTGTAGCCATTGTTTGATCAAATATTTCTGCATGGATCTCTATTTCCTCTTCTTCCAGAATTCCAGGGGCACGTATGTTAGACCTTTTCATATTGTTCCCTGGGTGTCTAAAGCTCTATTAATTTTTTTTTTTTTTTGTCTTTTTTTTGCCGCCGCACCCGCGGCATATGGAGGTTCCCAGGCTAGGGGTCTAACAGGAGCTGTAGCCGCCGGCCTACACCACAGCCACAGCAACGCGGGATCCGAGCCGCGTCTGCAACCTACACCACAGCTCACGGCAACGCCGGATCCTTAACCCACTGAGCAAGGCCAGGGATCGAACCCGCAACCTCATGGTTCCTAGTCGGATTCATTAACCACTGAGCCACAACGGGAACTCCTCTATTAATTTTTATAAATCTTATTTTTCCTGGCTGTTCAGGTTAGTTAACTTCTTTTGATCTGTTTTTAAGTTTACTGACTCTTTCCTCTGTCATCTCAGTTCTGCTATTGAACTCTTCCAGTTAACCTTTGTTTCAGCAATTTCATGTTTCTCAGCTCTAAGGTTTTTATTTGGTTCTTTCTTATGGGTTTTATTTTCTGCTGAGAATGTCTGTCTTTCCATTTATTTCAAGACTGTTCACCTTTATTTCATGGAGCATGTTTGTAATTGCTGTGTTAAAATCTTTGCCTAACCATTCCAACCTTTGTGTCATCTCACAGTAGGTGTCTTCTACCTTTGGGTTGTCGAGATTTTCCTGTTTCTTCCTATATCAATTAATTTTGGATTACATCCTAGACATTTTAACTATTGTTCTATGGCAGGCTGGACCCTATTAAAATATTTTGGAGAGTGTTCATTCCTCCCTTTTGGAGAGTGTTCATTTCTTTGTTTCTCTTAGTTCAGACCCCAAGTCCAGCATACCTTTCGAGGGCTGTGATTCCAAAGCCATTTCCATTTTCAGAAACTTGGCTATGGAGTTTGGATCTGTCCTGTGTGTGCACTTCTCCTTTCCTCTCCTTCACCCCACCCCTCTACTTCCCTGAGTCATCCTAGGACTGAGTGGGGTTCTACACCACAATTTAGTTGTCAACGCCTTTAGTGTGTTTTTAAGATCAATTCCATGTATATATATCTTGGATGTGGGCTCCATATGCAGCTAATGGAATCCCTCTTTGAAGCTTTCTCCTCTTAAAGATAGAAAGCCGAGGTTTTAGCTTCCTCATCACTTCTTGCATATACTTCCTGTGACTGCGTTCTGCCTCTCGGGGAAGCATTGGGAGGAAGGGGAGAGAGAAAAAGCAAGGAGATTTCCCCCAGGCTCTTTCAACCACAAGGGCTCCCTTTCCTAGTCTGTGGTCAGCGAGAAGGGGTTTTTTTCTCTCTCCATCAGGGTGGGCTTGAGTTGCTACTACTGTCATGACCGTGCATCTGGGGGTCTGGCCCCAGGGCAGGGTTGGGTGGGATTACAAATAAAGTCAGAATTCTCCTACTACTCTCTCTGTCCTAGACTTCTGAGCAGAAAAAAAAGGGTTTCTGTTGGAGCTTTTACTTCCTGAGCCTACGAGGCAGTTCTGGGATTCAGGATGCTCTGAGTCTGAGCCGAGAGATTTGGGAGGATAGAAAAACAAAACAAAGCCCTGAACTCACCGCCATGCCTTTCACTGAGGTTTTGTTTGTTTGTTTGTTTAGGGCAGCACCCGCAGCATATGAAATTTCCCAGGCTAGGGATCGAATCAGAGACTCAGGTGCTGGCCTAGGCCAGAGCCACAGAAACACCAGATTCCAACCGCATCTTTGACCCGCGCCACAGCTTGCAGCCATGCCAAATGCTTAACCCGCTGAGCCGGGCCAGGGATTGAACCTGCATCTTCATGGATGCTAGTTGAGTTCGTTACCACTGAGCCAAAACGGGAACTCCCCTTTCACTGAGTTTTGACTTCTCTCTCCAGCCTCCCTGTTCTTATTTTCAGAGTCTTGTAATTGTTGATTCATGTGTTCTGTCCAGGGTTTGGGTTGTAATCAGTGGGGGAGAGAGAAGGTGGATTGTGTGTATTCATTTTAACCAGAACTGGGACTCCTACCTTGATATTTTTAATCCTACAAATTAGGCATCATTGTTACTGTTTTATAAGCTCAGTATTAGTGTTGATTTACCTGCATGCTTCCTTTTTTTTCTTCATCATTCCCTTTTGCATCTCAGAACTTATTTCTTCCCGTTACTTTTATTTTGTCTGGATATGTCTGTATTTTGCTAATGTTCTTGAAAATAATTTATCTGGGTACATAACTCTAGGTTGATTTTTTTCTTTTTTGTCATTTTTGTCATTTTAGGGCCGCACCAGCGGCATGTGGAGGTTCCCAGGCTAGGGGTCTAATCGGAGCTACAACTGCTGGCCTGCAACACAGCCACAGCAACACGGGATCCGAGCTGCGTCTGCAACCTACACCATAGCTCACGGCAACACCGGATCCTTAACCCACTGGGCCAGTCCAGGGATCGAACCCGCACCTCATGGTTCCATGTTTCCGCTGAGCTACGACGGGAATTCCATATTTTTTTTTCTTAATACTTCAAAGATAGCATTGCACTGTATCTTTTAAAGATTTTTATTTTTCTGTAATAGTTGATTTACAATGTTCTGTCAATTTCTGCTGTCAGCACAGTGACCCAGTCATACACACACACGTATATATGTATGTGTGTATATACATTCTTTTTCTCACATTATCCTCCATCATATTCCATCACAAATGACTGTAGTTCCCTGTGCTGTACAGCAGGATCTCATTGCTTATCCACTCCAAATGCAACAGTGTGCATCTACTAACCCCAAACTCCTAGTCCATCCCACTCCCTCCCCCTCCCCCAGGCACTGTCTTTTGAGTTCTGTTGAGAGATTAGCTATTTGTGGTTCTTCTGTATATACTGTTTTTTATTTTGCCTACTATTAACATCTCTTTGTCTTTGGTATTTTACAGTTAGACTAGAATGTTTCCAGTGGTGGACTTATTTTGTTTATTCTGCTTGGAATTTGGGGGCATCCTGAATCAATACTAGAAAATCCATCAAGTCGTCAAATACTCATAATTTCCCAATTTCTCTATAGTCTTTCTGAAGTCCAATTATTAGACATGTCAGACTTTTTTACTCTTGTCTTTTATATGTGACTTTTTTTTTTCTTTATGTTTTTCCTTCTATGCATTCATGCTGCATTCTGACACTATCTTTGGACCGCTCTTAAGCCAAACCACTACTTTTATCTTCAGCTGTATTAACTTGCTATTTACTTTATTCATTTACTTTTTTATTTGAATATTTACATTTTACATTTGTTCAGTTTCTATTTGCATTCTCCCCCCAAATCTGCCAGGTCAGTTTTTTTTTTTTCCTGGCCTCGTCCGGGGTGTGCAGAAGTTCCAGGGCCAGGGATGGAACCCAAGCCAGAGCAGTGACAGTGCCGAATCCTTAACTAGGCCACCAGAGACCTCTCTGCCTGGTCAGTTTTACGTTCTCTTGTTACATCATGCTTTCAATATCTTCTTTTATTTATTTAAACATACTGTTTTATGGTCTATGTGAATAATTCTAATAGCAGTAGCTTTTGAAGGTCTACCTTTGCAGTTAACCGTTTCTGCAGTAATTTGTCTCATGAGCACTTGTTTTGTTGTGTTTGATGATTTTTTAAAACTGAGAGCCTATTATTTGGAACTTGATTTGTAGGGATTCTTTGAGGCCTCGGTGTAAGTGCCTTCCTCCAGAGGGGATTTGTGTTCACATCTGCTGGGTGCAGGGATACTCCTCATCGTGCGTCACCTCACATGAAAGTTTGGGGTATTTTTCAAGCCTCACAGGCAATGTGAATTCTGGCCTAAACCCTTGAGAGTGTGAGTGAGGGTGAGGGATGCTCTGGGAGATATTTTTCATCCTTTTCTCTACAGCTATGGCTGAAGAATCAATCTCACTACTTCCCCCCAGCCCCCACCCCATGGCTCACTATCTGAGGGTCAGTGTTATAGGGGCCTGGCTTTATGTAGAGGTCTCGTCTACTTTCTTTCCTGCTCTGGCCCAGACTTTGTTTCTTGTCACCAGGGATTTGGAGGCTGGTTGACATCCTTTGGATCCCTGGATGCTGGTTGATTGATGCAAGGTATCTTCCAGGATACAGTAATTTGCAACTTGCCTTTACTCTAGCAATATTGTGATTGGTAAGAAAGACATTGTGTCATTCAGATGACTAACTAAAATATATTTCTTTTTTTTGGTCTTTTTTGTCATTTTAGGGCCACACTGGGGCATATGGAGGTTCCCAGGCTAGGGGTCTAATCGGAGCTATAGCTGCTGACCTACACCACAGCCACAGCAATGCAGGATCTGAGCTGCGTCTGCAACCTACACCACAGCTCATGGCAATGACAGATCCTCAACCCACTGAGTAGGCCAGGAACTGAACCCGCAACCTCATGGTTCTTAGTCGGATTCATTAACAATGCACCACAATGGGAACTCCTAAAATATGTTTCTTATATATATCTGGTCTTCGTCCACAGTTCCTGAATCACAGCTCCTAAAACCCTTGGAATTTCCCTAGCCCTAAGAGTAATCACAGCATCTTTTTTTATAATATTTGGTCTCTTGTTCTCAGTTCTTGACATTGTTTCAGAGCCGTAAAAGTGAAACGGTCATCTTGTTATTTATAACAAGCCCCTTTTCACCAAGCTGGTTTATGTTAATGAGGTTGCTTTTAGAAATCACCTGAGGATGGGGCTGGTTGCCAGTGGAACAGACCACGAATGCACCCCTTGATTTCTGTGGCAGGCAGAGGTACTGGCTTGTTGAATTAATCACCAAGAACCAATAATTTAATCAATCATGTCTACATAATAAACGTTCCAGGAATTCCCATTGTGGCTCAGTGGTAACAAACTCATCTAGTATCCATGAGGATGCAGGTTTGATCCCTGGCCCTGCTCAGTGGGTTAAGGATCTGGTATTACCATGAGCTGCAGTGTAGTTTGCAGATTTAGGTCGGATCTGGTATTGCTGTGGCTGCAGCATATGCCGGCAGCTACAGCTCTGATTCGACCCCTAGCCTGGGAACTTCCATATGCCACAGGTGTGCCCTAAAAAAGTAAATAAACCCTCATGACACCCCAAAATTTTGAGGTTTTTAGGGCTTCTGGGATGGTGAACATGAGGAGATGTCTGGAACAGTACTCCAAGAGAGCATGGAAAATACTTGCCCTTCCTCCACACCTTGCCCCAGCATCTTTGCCATTTGACGCTTCCTCAGTTATATATCCTTTTATAATAACCTGGTGATCCAGGAAGTAAGATGTTTCTGTGAGCCACTCTAGCAAATTAACCAAACCTGAATCATTGAACCTTCAGTCTATAGCTGATGGGTCAGAAGTCCAGGAGACAACCCAAACTTGTAATTGGTGTCTAAAGTGGGGTATGGTGGGAGGAGGTCTTATGGGACTGAGCCCTTAACTTGTGGAATCTGACCCTGGCTCAAGTGGATTGTGTCAGAATTAAGTTGAATTGTAGGATACTCAGCTGGTGTCAGGCACGGCTTTTTGTGTAGGGAAAACCCACACACACTCAGAACCCTTTTTAACTTTACACTATGATTTTGCGATGTTTATCCCATGTTGATAGATGAACTGGAGTTCATGCTAAATGCTGCTAAGTACTTCATTGTGAATATTTACCATGATCCACTTATCCATTCTCCTGTTGATGAGCATTTAGTTTATTCTGTTTTTGACTATTGTAAATAATGCTACAAGAAACATTTTTTATATGTTTCTTTGGGTACAAGTGCAAGAGTTTCTCTAGTGTATATACCTAATTGTGGAATTTCTGGATCACAGAATATGTGCATTTGAACTTTTGAGATTAAATTTATTGTTCTTCAAGCACTGCCAAGACATGCTCCCACCACTGTTCACATTGCCTCCAACATCTAACAAGCCAGACACTTAAAATTTTACCAATCTGATGTGTTTTAAAATAGCTATTTTTAGTGGCATGTCCTTGATGGTGAGAGAAGAGCATTTCTCAGGTTTTCACCCATTTTGATTTTCTCCTGAGTTGCCTCTTCTTGTCTCTTTGTGTATTTGAAACTGATCATAATTTGACCCATTACACCTGTAACCTGCCCTCACTGCTCAAACTCACTTTGACTGTTGCTCCAAAAGGGTTGCATGTCCTTCAAGCCTCAAGCAGCCTCAACAATAGAGATACTTGCCCAAGCTGTTTTTAAGGAACTTGGAGTCAGCTGTGTCCAGTTTGAGCTTGAGCCGGTTAAGACGGTTAAGAGCACCAACCCTCCAAGTGGGCATGCGTGAGTGTCTACTCAGTGGCCTTAAGACCCCAAAGGGCCCAGAACTCCACCCTCAGGGCGTGGTGACACCAATAGCGCCACCATTTTCTGAGCACATGTCCTGTGAAGAAGCTTCGTAGCTGATTGCACCTGTGGCAGAAGGACAATCGCCTCCCCTTTTTCTTCTTCCCAATCGCCTCTCCCTGAGCTCCCCATGCCTCAGCTTTATCCCATCACTATCCCGAGCCCCTCCCCTTCCGGGAGGCGGACTTGAGGTCCATTCTCCCCTCTCCCTGCTTGGCTGCCTGACGAAGGAGCTTTCTCTCTGCTGCAAACCTTGGCGTCTCCGTGTTTGGCCTGCTGCCGTCCAGCAAACAAACCAGGTTTGGTAACATCTTTTTCTCTTTCAATTGATTTGCCGTTCATTAGATATTTTGAATTCTGCTTCTTGGTCAATGACATATGTTACAAATGTCCCCTTTCTGTTGGTGACTTGTTATTTCACTTGATGGTATTTTGAACTATTGAGATTTAAATCTAGTCTGGAATCATTCTTTCTTTGTCTTTTTAAGAAATCCTGTCCTTTTTTTTGGTCTTTTTCGGGCCATGCCCACAGCATATGGAGGTTCTCAGTCTAGGGATCAAATCAGAGCTACAGCTGTGGTCCTACACCACAGCCACAGCAACACGAGATGTGAGCTGTGTCTGCTTCTACACCACATCTCATGGCAATGCCAGATCCTTAACCCACTGACGAGGCCAGGGATCGAACCCGCATCCTCATGGATTCCAGTTGGATTTGTTTCTGCTGAGCCATCCTGGGAACTCCCTGTCCTACTCTTAAGGTCATGAAGGCAGCCTCCTCTACTTTAGCTAAAGACAAAGTTTGCTTTTCATATTCAGTTTTTTATCTAATTGGAATTTACTTTTAAGGTGTGAAGCTGGAATTTAATTTTTTCATGATGGATAGTCAATTATCCTAGCCATCTATAGAACTGTAATGACATCTAATATGCACAGGTTTTCCATGTGCATTGATCTATTTCCAGGCTCTCTTCTCATTGCTCTGTTTGTGCCAAAGCACATTGTCCTAATTTCAGTCACTCTAATTAGTACCAATATGTGAGACCTGGTATATAAGACCCTTATCTAATTTTGGTTCTTCAAAATCTCAATTAAGATGTTCCCTCATGGCTCAGCAGGTTAAGGATCCATCGTGGTCGCAGCTGTGGTGCATGTCCCAGCTGCAGCGCTGGTTTGACCCCTGGCCCCAGGAAACTTACATGTGCTGCGGATACGGCCAAAAAAAAATCTCACTTAGTCTAGGTGTTTGGCTCTTCCATTTGCATTTTAAAATCCACTTGAGATTTGCATGATGGAAACTGTTGTGTTTTTTATTGGAATGCTTTGCATTTCTGGACTAAATTTCATTGGTTTTTGAAAAAAAAGTCTCCCATATCTTTTATATATATTCATTTTATTCCTATTAGCACTTTTCTTGTTGTTTTATATAGTTGTCTTTTATTAATTTAGGCCTCTTGTGGTATAATTTATATACAGCAAAATATCGCCCTTTTAAGTATTACAGCTCAATGAGTTTGAAAAGGCATAAGGCTGTGTGGCCACCATCACAATTAAGACAGTGCATTCCTCCCCCCGAGTTGCTTTGTAGTCAGTCCTCTCACATTTCTAGCCCTAGGTAATCCTTGCTCCGAATTTTGTCCCTTTAATTTTGCCTTTTCCAGGGTATCATATAAATGGAGTCACACCATATGTAGCCCAGATTTACCACCCCTTATTCCCACCACTTCCTCTCTTTCTAGATAACCATGATTATAAATTTGGAATATTGTCTTACAGACTTCTTTTTTTGGTCTTTATGTGTATTGGCATTTACCACATGTAACTCAGTCAAGCATATTACTGTGTACTTTTTAAAAAACTTTACTGTAACTGTATATTTTGGCAAACATTCCGTGTGGTAACCTTAACTATACATGAATTTACTTTATTTAAACACTATATAATATTCTATACCTTGGAATTTATTTGACCTTCATATTGCTGTCCATAAGCTCAGAAGTAATAAGTGAAATAAAGTAATTTTTCAAATACCAAATTAACAATTTTAAAGTTCAATATCCATATTTTTTAAGAAAGTGTAATGACTTTTTACACATTGATTATGAGAGTATAATTTGGTACACTCGTTTTGAAGGGGAATTTGTTGGTATCAATCAAAATTCTAAAACGGATAATTTTTTCATTCAGCAATTCTACTAGTATGTTATATAGAAATTATACTTCTAGACATTTGTGATACAGAAATACTTGCACATGTAGAAAAAGATGATCACTGTAGTATTATTTGAAATAGTAAAGTGTAAGCACCTTAAATGTTGATGTATATCATAAATATTTTCTACTAACTGTACGTATTTTTTTCTGGCTTTTAAGATTTTTAAAAAATTGAAGTATAGTTGATTTACAGTGTGCCATTTCTGCTGTACAGCAAAGTGACCTGGTCACACCGTATATATAGACTCTTTCTCATTATCTTCCATCATGTTCTATCCCAAGATAACTCCCTGTGCTATACAGTAGGACCTCATTGCCAAAATAACTTTTTTAATTTTATATAACTTTTTTATTTTATTTTTTGCTTTTTAGGGCTGCACTGGTAGCATATGGAAGTTCCTTGGCTAGGGATCGAATTGGAGCTGTAGCTGCTGTCCTACTCCACAGCCACAGCAACATGGGATCCAAGCCAAGTCTGCAACCTACCCCACAGCTCACGGCAATGCTGGATCCCTGACCCACTGAGCGAGGCCAGGGATTGAACCCACATCCTCATGGATACTAGTCAGATTCATTTCTTTTGCGCCACAGTGGGAACTACCCAAAATAACTTTTGAGGTTCGTCCACATCATCATGAGTATTAGTAGTTGATTGCTTTTACTACTAAGTAATATTTGTTGTATGGCTGTACCATGACTTGTTTACCCACTCACCAGTTGATGGAAAAATTTTTTCCTCCATTTTGGATGACTGTGAAGAAAGTTGCTATGAATGTTGGCATACGAATTTGCATGAGGACATGTTTTGATTTTCCTGTGGTTCCTTGATTCACACAGTAATATGTATTTACATTGATAGAAACTGTCAAAACTTTTTTCAAAGCGGTTGTCCTATTTTGAATCTCCATCAACAAAATGAGAGTTTCATCCTCACCAGTTCTCAGTATTGCAGTGGTACGTCATCGTGGCGTTAGTCTGCATTTCCCAACTGGGTAATAACAGAGTTCCCAATTTTGAACTTTGTGTGATTAAGTTATTATTAGACATGAGAAAGAGCTGGGGGGAGGAATGTGAGAATAGGATAAGTTAATAGAACAATGCACACTGTTGACCAACAGTTGCCCGTTTTTTGAATAAATGCTCCCTAGATGGCTGGTAGCCATTGGTTGATTTTCAGAGTTCTGAACAGATTGGTTCTTTGGTTCTGACAATTTCTGCCAGGGTTCTCACTGTCTTTATGGAGGAGAGGGTTTCAGACATCCTTATTCTCTCATGATCACTGATATTACCCCCTCATTTTTGTTTCTGTATCAATGAGTTCCTTTAACATTTCTTGTAGTACAGATATGCTAGTAATGAATTCTCAAATTTTGCATGTTAGAAATTTGCCTATCTTTATTTTGCCTTCATTTTTGGGATATATTTCACTGGACATAGGATTCTAGTTTGACTCCTCTATTCCTAGTATTTGTTTATTTAATTTATTAAAGAATAGTTAATTAAAATGTGCCTATTTCTGCTATATGGCAGAGTGACTCAGTTATACGTGTGTGTGTGTGTGTGTGTGTGTGTGTGTATACATATATATATATATGTGTGTGTGTGTGTGTGTGTGTATATATATATATATACTTTTTAAAATATATTTTTAAGTTTTTGCTTTTTAGGGCTGCACCTGCGGCATATGGAGGTTCCCGGGCTAGGGATCTAATCGGAGCTACAGCTGTCAGCCTAAGCCACAGCCACACAACGCAGGATCCGAGCCGTGTCTGCAACCTACATCACAGCTCACAGCAACACTAGATCCTTAATCCACTGAGAGAGGCCAGGAATAGAACCCACAACCTCATGGTTCCTAGTTGGATTCGTTTCTGCCGCGCCATGATGGGAACTCCTTAAATATTCTTTTTTAAATATTATTATGGTCTATCCCAGAAGATTAGATGTAGTTCCTTGTGTGATACAGTAGGATCTCATTGCTTATTCATTCTAAATGTAATAGTTTGCATCTATTAACCCCAAACTCCCAGGCCTTCCCACTCCCCCACCCCCTTGGTAATCACAAGTCTGTTCTCTATGACTGTGAGTCTATTTCTGTTCTGTAGAAAGGTTCATCTGTGCCATATTTTAGATTGCACATATAAGTGATATCATATAGTATTTGTCCTTCTCTTTCTGACTGACTTCACTTAATATGAGAATCTCTAGTTCCATCCATGTTGCTGCAAATGGCATTTTGTTCTTTTTTATAGCTGAGTAGTATTCCATTGTGTATATATACCACGTCTTCTTAATCGAATCATCTGTTGACAGACATTTTGGTTGTTTCCATGTCTTGGCTATTGTGAATAGTGCTGCATTGAACATGCCGGTACATGAGTCTTTTTCAAGGAAAATGAAGATGCCCAAGAGTGGGATTGCTGGGTCATATGGTAGTTCTATGTATCGTTTTCAGAGGTACCTCCATGCTGTTTTCCATAGTGGTTGTACCAATTTCTACTCCCACCAACAGTGCAGGAGGGTTCCCTTTTGTCCACACGCTCTCCAGCATTTGCTATTTGTGAACTTATTAAAGATGGCCTTTCTGACTGGTGTGAGGTGGTACCTCATAGTAATTTTGATTTGCATTACTCTAATAATCAGTGATGTTGAACATGTTTTCATGTGCTTGTTGGCCATCTGTATATCTTCTTTGGAGAAATGTCTATTCAGGTCCTTTGCCCATTTTTTGACTGGGTCGTTGGCTTTTTTGCTGTTCAGTTGTATAAGTTGTTTGTATATTTTAGAGATTAAGCCCTTGTCATTTGGATCATTTGAAACTATTTTCTCCCATTCTGTAAGTTGCCCTTTTTTTTTTTTATAGTTTCCTTTGCTGTGCAAAAGCCTGTCAGTTTGATTAGGTCCCATTGGTTTATTTTTGCTTTTATTTCTGTTGCTTTGGGAGACTGACCTGAGAAAACATTTGTAAGGTTGATGTCAGAGAATGTTTTCCCTGTGTTCTCTTCTAGGAGTTTGATGGTGTCTTGTCTTACATTTAAGTCTTTAAGCCATTTTGAGTTTATTTTTGTGTGTGATGTGAGGGTGTGTTCTAGTTTCATTGATTTACATGCAGCTGTCCAGTTTTCACAGCACTACTTGCTGAAAAGACTTTTTTTCCCCTAAATTCTTGGCTGCTTTGTCAAAGATTAATCGACTGTGGGTGTCTGGGTTTATTTCTGGGTTCTCTATTCTGTTCCATTGGTCTGTGTGTCTGTTTTGGTACCAGTACCACATTGTCTTGATTACTGTGACTTTATAATATTGCCCGAAGTTTGGGAGAGTTGTGCCTCCTGCTTGGTGTTTGTTCCTCAGGATTGCTTTGGTAATTCTGGGTCTTTTATGGTTCCATATACATTTTTGGATTGTTTTTTCTAGTTCTGTGAAAAATGTCATGGGTAATTTGATAAGGATTGCATCGAATCTATAGATTGCTTTGGGTAGTATGGTCATTTCTACAATATTAATTTTTCCAACCCAGGAGCATGCAATATTTTTCCATTTCTTTGAATCCTTTTTAATTTACTTGATTAATGTTTTATAGTTCTCAGCATAGAAGTCTTTCACCTCCTTGTTCAGGTTTATTCCCAAGTATTTGATTTTTGGGGGGTTTATTGCCATTTTAAACTTTGTTTTCTACTTGATTCTGTTTCTCCTTTGTTCCTTTCTCCTTCTTTTGTGGTTTGATGATTTATTTTATGCTTGTGTCCTCTGCTTTTTGGTTTTCATGGATCTATTCGTTTTGGAGTTGTGGTTGCCCTGTTTTTCAAGTATGTTAATTCCTTCCTATATTTGCTTGCTTTTTTTTTTTTTTTTTTTTTTTTTTTTTTTTTTTTTTTTTTTTTTTTTTTTTTTTTTTTTTTTTTTTGCTAATTATTATTTTTTTTTTTTTTTGCATTTTAGCTGGTTTACATGCTTGCTTTTTAGACTGACAGGCTCAAACACATTCTTTAAAAAGTAGATTTTTTACCCCCCTTCCCCACATTTTATGACTTTGATGTTCTTTTTGACATCTTTATGTTTATCCTCTTGCTATTCTTTGTGTTTATCACTGCTTTCACAAATAGGTGTTTTTTTTTTTTTTTTTACGTGTATACTGGCTTATTTAAGTGGTTACTTTACAACTGTGATTTCTTCCATCCTGTATCTTATTTCTTTCCTATTTGTTTTTAATTTTTTAAATTTAAATTTTTTAAATAAAAATTTTATTATAGTTGATTTGCAGTGTCTGTCAACTTCTGCTGTACAGCAAAGTGACCCAGTCATGCATACATATACACTCTTCTCATGTTATCTTCCATCATGTGACCCAGTCATACATATATACACTCTCTTCTTTTCATATTATCTTCCATCATGTTCTATTACAAGTGATTGGATATAGTTGCCTGTGCTATATATAGCAGGACCTCACTGCTTATCCATTCTGAATGTAATAGTTTGCATCTATTAACCCCAGAGTCCCAGTCCATTGCACTCCCTCCCATTCCTCCTTGGCAACCACAAGTCTGCTGTCCATGTCTGTGAGTTTGTTTCAGTTTTGTAAATAGGTCTTCTGCCCCTTCCCCCTTTTTTTGCTGTTGGGTTGATGAGTTGTTTCTATATTTTGGAGATTAAGCCCTTGCTTGTTGCATCATTTGAAACTACTTTCTTCCGTTTTGTAGGTTTTTTTGGGTTTTTTTTTATGGTTTCCTTTGCTATGCAAAAGCTGATAAATTTGATTAGGTCCCATTGGTTTATTTTTGTTTTTATTTCCATTGCCTTGGGAAACTGACCTAAGAAAACATTAGTATGGTTGATGTCAGAAAATGTTTTGCCTACCTTCTTGCCTAGGAGTTTTATGATGTCTTATGTTGAAGTTTTTAAGACATTTTGAGTTTATTTTTGTGTGTGGTGTGAGGGTGTGTTCTAGTTTCATTGATTTACATTCAGCTGTCGAGTTTTCCCAGCACCACTTGCTGAAGAGACTGTCCTCTTCCCATTTTATATTCTTGCCTCCTTTGTCAAAGATTAATTGACCATAGGTGCCTGGGTCTATATCTGGGCTCTCTATTCTGTTCCATTGGTCTGTATGTCTGTTTTGGTACCAGTGCCACACTGTTTTGATTACTGTAGCTTTATAATATTGTCTGAGGTCTGGGAGAGTTATGCCTCCTGCTTGGTTTCTTTTCCTTAGGATTGCTTTGGCAATTCTGGGTGTTCTAAGATTTCATATAAATTTTGGGAGCCCTCGGCAGCAGCAACAGCAGGGTATGTGTGTTCCTAGGGAGGTGTGGTCAGTGGGTGGTGTCAGCTTCAGGGCCATCTGTGGTGGTGACCCCTGGGGTGAATGGGGTGGCAGGGTATGCCTGATCATGGGACCCTGGGTGGTAGTGGGCCATGACCACCTCTGGAGCCTGTGATGGCTGCAGCAATTTGCACTCACCCTTGTAGCCCACATAAGAGGCACCCTTCTGCCTGAGGGCACGTATGTGTGCAAAGAAGTTCTTAAGGCAGTCCCACCTCCACTCCTCTTGCAATGGTGTCTTGCTTCTCTGGCAGGCCCAGGCTCCCCCCCCCACACACACACACACACACATGCTCTCAGCTGTGGCACACTGCTCCCTAGACTCTTCAGGCTGTTTCCACACAGCTAACCCTGGTCCTCTCCTTGGAACTGACCTCTGAAGCCCAAGCCTCAAAGCTTAGCCCCCACTGGAGTGTCTCAGGCTCTGATACACCAGGCAGTGGTATCAATCACCTGTATGGTTCTCTCTGTGCTTTATGCTCCTCAGACCAGCTGCTGTGCTTTTCTCCAGTGACTTGAGGCTCCCCCTCCATCCTGGCTGATCTACCTGTCAGGTTGCCTTCCACTGTGTAGATTCCTTCCCTCTTTCCTAACTCGTTCTCAGGAGTGCTGGTCCTGTCCTGACCTCTTTTTTCTCTTTTCTCTCTCTTGTTTGCTCCTTTTGTTCTACCCAGTTATGTGGAGGGTTTCTTACACTTTTAGGAAGTGTGAGGTCTTCTGCCAGCTTACAGTAGATATTCGGTGCGAGCTGTTCTTTATGCAGATTTTTCTTTTCTTTCTTTCTTTTTTTTGATGTGTTTGTGGGAGAAGGTCAGTTCCACATTCTACCCATCTGCCATCTTGTTCCAGGATCTGTATCTTTTCTTTGATTAAATACCTGTTCACATCTTTTGTCCAAATCTTTTGTCCAGTCTTTAAAAGTGTGGATTTTTTGGAGTTCCGTCATGGCCTAGCAGAAACAAATCTGACTAGGAACCATGAGGTTGCGGGTTCAATCACTGGCCTCGCTCAGTGGATCAAGTATCCAGCGTTGCCGTGAGCTGTGGTGTAGGTTGCAGACGCGGCTCGGATCTGGCATGGCTGTGGCCTAGGCCGGTGGCTACAGCTTTGATTAGACCCCTAGCCTGGGAACCTCCATATGCCACAGGTGCAGCCCTAAAAGTCAAAAATAAATAAATAAATATGTGGATTTTTGTTACTCAGTATTGAGAGGTCTTTACATGTTGTGATTACAGGTGTGTGTTTTGCAAGTATTATCTGTAGTTTGTGGATGATTTTTAAAATTATATCTTTTTTTTTTTTGTCTTTCTGCCTTATCTAGGGCCGCACCCGTGGCATATGGAGGTTCCCAGGCTAGGGGTCTAACAGGAGCTGTAGCTGCTGGCCTTCACCACAGCCACAGCAACGCGGGATCCGAGCTGCATCTGCAACCTACACCACAGCTCACAGCAACGCCGGATCCTTAACCCACTGAGCAGGGCCAGGGATTGAACCCACAACCTCATGGTTCCTAGTTGGATTTGTTAACCACTGAGCCACAATGGGAACTCCGATTTTTAAAATTATCTTAATAGTGTCTTTCGAAGAGAAGAAGTTGATAATTTTGATAAAGTCCTGTTTATCAATGTTTTTCTCTAATGGATCATGATTTGGGTATTGAATCTAAGAAACCTTTGCCTAACCCAAGGTCACAAAAATTTTATCCTATTTTCCTTTCTAAAAGTTTTAGTAGTCTTAGATTTTACACTGTTTATAATCTAAGTTTTAAAAATAGTGGAAAATATGGATGAAAGTTCATTTTTATTTTTGCACATGGATATTCAGTTGTTTCAGCACCACTTATTAAAAAGAATATTCTTATTCAATTACATTGGCACTTTGGTTGTAAATCAATTGCCTATACAATCCCTTGATATCTGTGGAGGGGATTGGTTCCAGGATCCAATCTGAATTTTCTGAATTCATTGCTTCTTGGCTAAGATCAAGTGAATTTTATGAATTCAGAAATCCCAGGATGCTCTAGTCTCATATAAAATGGCATGGTGTTGGCATATAACCTACATAACCCTCCTATAAGCTTTAACTTTTCATTATTTTTTACTGAAATGTAACTGTATAATGTCTTAATTTCAGGTATATGACATAGTGATTTGACATTGGCATACATTATGAAATGATCACCATAATTCTAACGACCATCTGTCTCCATACAGAATTACTACATATTATTGACTGTATTTCTTATGTCCTATGTTACATGCTCGTGACTTACTTATTTTATAAAAGGGGGTTTGTTCCTCTTAATCTCCTTTGCCTATTTTGCCCTCATTCCCAACCTTCTTCCCTCTGGTAAGCACCCATTTATTCTTTGTATTGATGAGTCTGTTTGATTTCTTCTTTTCAGATTCCACATATGAGTTCATACGGTGTTAGTTTTTCCCTGTCTGACTAATTTCACTTAGCGTAGTACCTTCTACATGCATCTAGGTTGCCACAAATGGCAAGATTTTGTTTTCTATGGCTGAGTAATATTCCGTTGTTTACATATAACACATCTTTTTTATACTTTCATCTATTAATGGGCACTTGGATTGCTTCTGTATCTTGGCTGTTATAAGTAATGCATAACATAGGGGTGCATATCTTTTCAAACTAGTGTTTTTGTTTTCTTCACATAAGTACCACAAAGTGAGATTGCTGTATCATATCCAGTTCAATTTTAATTTTTTGGAGAACCTCCAAACTGTTTTTCATAGTGGCTACGCCAATTTACCTCCCCGCCAACAGTGCACGAGGATTCCCTTCTCTCCACATCCTTGCCAACACTTATTTGTAGTCTTCTTTGTGATAGCCATTCAGGCAGATGTGAGGCATTATCTTGTAGTTTTCATTTGAATTTCTCTTATTGGTAATGAGCTTTTTTTTCAGGTGTCTGGAGGCCATCTGTAGGACTTTGGAAAAATGTCTATTCAGGTTTTCTGTGCATTAAATTTTTTTAATGGGGTTGTTTGACTTTTCTTCTTAATTTTTTTTTTTGGGGGGGGGGGGAAGTGCTCCTGTGGTATATGGACGTTCTCAGGCTAAGGGTCAAATTGGGGCTGCAGCTGCCAGCCTGTAGCACAGCCACAGCATTGTGGGATCTGAGCCACATCTAAGACTTAAGCTGCAGCTTGCATCAATGTCATATTTTTAACCCACTGAGGGAGGCCATGGATCAGACCTGTCTCCTCGTGGATACTAGTTGAGTTTTTAACCTGTTGAGCCACAAACAGGAACTACTGACTTTTTTTTTTTTCTTTTCTGGCTTTACCCAGGATGTGAAAATTCCCAGGACAGGAGCTGCATCTGAGCTGGAGCTGCAACCTGTGTTACAGCTGCAGCAATGCCAGATCTTTAACCCACTGCACTGGACTGGGGATTGAACTGGCACCTCCACAGAGACAAGCTGAGCCCACTGAGCCACAGCACAAACTCTGAGATGTTTGCTTTTTGAGGCTGAGTGGCTTGAGTTCTTTGTATATCTTGGATACATTGCTGTCAGATGTATCATTTGAAGTTATCTTCTCCCCATTCAGGAGGAGACCTTTTCATTTCAATAGTTTCCTTCACTGTGAAAACGCTTTTTTTGTTTTTTTGTTTAATGATTTTAATTTTTTTTCCATTATAGCTGGTTTACAGTGTTCTGTCAATTCTCTACTGTACAGCAAGGTGACCCAGTCACACATATACATACTTTCCTTTTTCTCACATTATCATGCTCCATCATAAGTGACTAGATGTAGTTCGCAGTGCTATAGAGCAGGATCTCATTGCTTATCCATTCCAAAGCAATAGTTTGGGTCTATTAACCCCAAACTCCCAGTCCATCCCACTCCCTCCCGCTTGGCAACCACAAGTCTGTTCTCCAAGTCCATGATTTTCTTTTCTGTGGAAAGGTTCATTTGTGCTGTATATTTTATTCCAGATATAAGTGATATCATATGGTTTTTGAAAAAGCTTTTTAAAAAAATTTTCCATTATAGCTGGTTTACAGATTTCTGTCAGTTTTCCAACTGCACAGTGTGGTGACCCGGTTACACATACATATATAGATTCGTCACAAGTGATTAGATGAAAAAGCTTTCTATTTCAGTGTAGTCCTGTTTATTTTTGCTTTTGTTTTCTTTGCATGAGGAGACTGATCCAGAAAAACTGATGTCAGTCTATTGTTTATCATTTCTTCTATAAGTTTTATGGTTTCAGGTTTTACTTTTAAGTTTCCATTTTGTGTTTATTGTTATGTATCGTGTGAGAAAATAGTCCAGTTTGATTCTTTTGCATGTTGCTGTCCAGTTTTCCCAAACCATTTATTGAAGAGGCTGTCTTTTCCACATTATATAGTCTTGGCTCCTTTGTTAGTTTATTGCCCTTGTAAGTGTGGGTTCATTTTGTGATCCCTATTTTGTTGCATTGATCTAGATATGTTTTTGTGCTAGTTCTGTGTTGTTTTGGTTACCATAGCTTTGTTGTATGGCTGGAAGTCAGGGAGGGTGATACCTCCAGCTTTGTGGTTTCTCAAGATTGCTTTGGATATTAGAAGTCTTCTGTATTTCCACACAAATTTTAGAGTTATTCTAGTTCCGTGAAAAGTGTCATGGGTGTCTTTTTTTTTTTTTTAGGTGCACCTACAGCATATGGAAGTTCCTAGGCCAGGGATCAAATCCAAAGTACAGCTGTGACCTATGTCACAGCTGCAGCAACACTAGGTCCTTAACCCATTGTGCCAGGCTGGGGATGGGTATTTTGCATTGAATCTGTAGATTGCCTTGGGCGATAGGGTCATTTGAAAAAATATTCTTCCATTCCTGGGCATGGCATTATCTTTATATTTGTTTGTGTCATCTTTGTTTTCAGAGTGCAAGTCTTTTACTTCTTTGGTTAAATTCATTCCTAGGTACTTTATTCTTTTAAATGCAATTGTAAATGGAGTTGTTTTAACTAAATTTTCTGATAGTTCATTTGTTATAGTTCATATACAGCATTTCTATATATATTTATGTATATTAAATTTGTATCCTGCACTTTGCTGAGTTCATTAATTCCAAGGGTTTTTTTTTTTTTTTTGGCTATCATTTTAGGATTTTCCATATGTAGTATCAATCATGTGAAAGCATTGATAGTTTTACTGCTTCATTGCAATTTGGGTTCTTCTTATTTCTTGTCTGACTCCTGTGTCTAGGTTTTCCAATACATTATGTTGAAAAAAAGTGGTAAGAGTGGGCATCCTTGTCTTGTTCCTGATCTTAGAGGAAATACTTTCAACTTTTCACCATTGAGTGTAATATTGGCTGTGAGTCTGTCATATATGGCCTTTATTATATTGAGGTATGTTCCCTCTTAACCTACTTTGTGGAGACTTTTTAGCACAAGTGGACGTTGAATTTTGTCAAATGTTTTTCCTGCATCTGTTGAAGATGATCATACGAGTTTATTCTTCAGCTTGTTAATATGGTGTATCACATTGAGTTTTTGCAGATATTGAACCATCCTTACATGACTGGAATAAATCCCACTTGATTTTGGTGTATGATCCTTTTTATTGTTGTATTTGTTTTGCTAATATTTTGAGGACTTTGCATCTGTGTTCATCAGTGATATTGCCCTAGAATTTCCTTTTTTTGCAGTGTCTTTGTTATCAGAGTGATGCTGGGCTTCCAGAATGAATTCAGAAGCATTTCTTCCTCTTAAGTTTTTTGGAATAGTTTGAGGAAAAATAGTTTTAAGTATTTGGTAGAATTTGCCTGTGAAGCCATTTGGTTCTGGTCTTTCGTTTGGGAATTTTTTGTTTTTTTTTTTTTTACTGATTCAGTTTTCATTACTGATAACCTGTTCATATTTTCTTTCTTCTTGATTCAGTCTTGGGAGACTGTACTTCCTAGAAATTTATCCATTTCCTCTGAGTAGTCCATTTTATTGGCATAAAATCGTTCATGGTAATCTTTTATGATCCTTTATATTTTTGTGGTATCCATTGTAATTTATCCTCTTTCATTTCTGATGAAATTTATCTGCCCCCCTCCCCGAGTCTGGCTAAGGCTTATCAATTTTCCGAGAATCAGCTCTTAGTTTCATTTATCTCTTTAATTTTTGTCCCAACTTCATTTATTTCAGCTCCGATCTTTATTCTACTAACTATGGATTTTGATGTCCTTTTTCTAGAGCCTATGGATTTTGATGTCCTTTTTCTAGAGCCTTTAGGTATAAAGATTGAGCTTTTCCTTGTTTTCTGAGGTAGGCTTTTATTGTTATAAACTTCCTTATTTTGTTCTTCATTATTACTATTTTTTGACATGGCTGCACCTGTGGCATGTGCAAGTTCCTGGGCTAGGGGTTGAATTGGAGTTGCAGCTGCTGGCCTACACCAGAGCCACAGCAATGCCAGATCCAAGCTGCCCCTGTGACCTGCACTGCAGCTTGCAGCAATGCCAGATACTTAACCCACTGAGCAAGTCCAGGGATTGAACCTGCATCCTCATGGACACTAAGTGATGTTCTTAACCCACTGAGCCACAATGGGAACTCCTGGGAACTCCTGACCGTCTCACTTAGAAGTGCCTTTGCTGCATCCTGTAGATTTTGGATTGTTTGCTTTTTCATTTATCTCTAGATATTTTCTGATTTACTCTTTGATATCATCAGTGACCCTACTGTTCAGTAGTCTTATTTTTTGCCTCTGTGTTTAGTTTTCGTATTTTCTCTTGTACTCGGTTGACCATACGTGCATGAGTTTATTTTGGGTCTCTCTCTTCTCTTTCATTGATCTATGTGTGTGTTTTTATGCCAGTACCATGCTGTACTGATTACTGCAGCTATGGTCTGAATTCAGGGAGTGTGACACCTTCAGCTTTGTTCTTTTTGCTTTGGCAGTTTGGAGTCTTTTGTGGTTCCATATAAAATTTAGGATTCTTCTAGTTCTGTGAAAAATACCATGGGTCTTTTGATAGGTATTGCATTAAATCTGTAGATAGCTTTGGCAGTATGGACTTATCACCAATATTATTTCTTCCATTATATGGTATATCTTTCCATTTCTTTGTATCATCTTCAATTTCTTTCATCAGTATTTTATAGTTTGAGTATACATAGGTTTTCCCCCCACTTGGTTAAGTTTATTCCTGGGTTTAGCCATTTTATTCTTTTGATGTGTGTGTGTGTGTGTGTGTGTGTGTGTTTATTTTTAGGGCCATACCCCTGTCATATGAAAGTTCCCGGGCTAGGGGCAAAGCTGTAGCTGCCAGCCTATGCCACAGCCATAGCAGTGCTAGATCCTTAACCCAATGAGCAAGGCCAGGGATCGAACCTGCATCCTCATAGATACTAGTCATGTTTGTTAACCACTGAACCACGATGGGAACTCTAAAATAAATTGCTTTCTTTTTGTTTCCACTGCATGGAATACCTTTTCCTATCCTCCTTTTTTTTTTTTTTTTTAATAATGGGCTGTTTTTTAAATATCTCTCAATTTCTGTTTAATTTCTATTCATTTTTAAATTTTTTTTTTTTTTTTTTTTTTTTTTTTTTTTTTTTTTTTTTTTTTTTTTTTTTTTTTTTTTGTCTTTTCCAGGGCTGTACCCACGGCATACAGAGGCTCCCAGGCTAGGGGTCTAATTTGGAACTGTAGCTGCCGGCCTACACCACAGCCACAGCAACGCGGGATCTGAGCTGCGTCTGTGACCTACACCACAGCTCAAGGCAACACCGGATCCTTAACCCACTGAGCAAGGCCAGGGAATCGAACCTGCAACCTCATGGTTCCTAGTGGGATTCGTTAACCACTGAGACACAACAGGAACTCCCTCGTTTGTCTTTTTAGGGCCGCACCTGTGGCCTATTGAGATTCCCAGGCTAGGGGTTGAATTGGAGCCATAGTAGCGGCCTACACCACAGCTACAGCAATGCCAGATCCAAGCCACACCTGTGACCTACACCACAGTTCACGGCAACGCTGGATCCTTAACCCACTGAGCAAGGCCAGGGATGGAACCTATATCCTCATGGATACTAGCTGGATTTGTTTCTGAGCCATGACAGGAACTCTCCATCCTCTTTCAATTTGTTTGTGTCTTTATATCTGAAATGAGTCTCTTGTAGGCAACATATATATGGGTCTTGGTTTTTATCTGTTCAGGCATTCTGTCTTTTGATTGGAACATTTAGTCCGTTTGCATTTAAAGTAATTACTAAGTATGCACTTATTGTCATTTTGTTAATTGTTTCTGGTTATTTTTGCAGTTTTTTCCCCTTTTGCTCTCTTCTCTTGCGATTGTATGACTCTTTAGTGTTATGTTTCAGTCTTTTTGTATGTGTGTACTTATTATTGATTTGGAGTTTGTGGATACCTTGAGGTTCATATATAACAACACACATATTATGATTTATTTTAAGTTGGTGATCTCACGTTTGAGTGCATTTTAAAAACCCTACATTTTTACTCCCCCCTCAGTGTTTGTTTTATTTGGCTTTTTAAATTTTTAAAAAAATTTTATAGAAGTTTAGTTGATTTACAGTGTTGTGATAATCTACTGTACAACAAAGTGATTAAGTTTATACATAGACACACATCCATTCTTTTTCAGGTTCTTTTCCCATATAGATTATCACAAAATATTTTGTAGAATCCTCTGTGCTATACAGCAGGTCCCTGTTGGCCAGTCATTCCATATAGCATGGTATGCACGTGCCAATCCCAAGTCCTCAGTCCATTCCTCCCCCACAGCCTTTCCCCTTTGGTAACCATAAATTTGTTTTTAAAGTCTGTGAATCTGTTTCTGTTCTGCAAATAAGTTCATTTGTATCCCTTTTTAGATTCCACATGTAAGTGATATCATATGATGTTTGTCTTTCACTGTCTGACTTCATTTAGTATGATAATTTCTAGGACCATCCATTTTTCTACAAATGGCATTATTTCATTGTTTTTATGGCTGAGTAATATTCCACTGTGTGTGTGTGTGTATATATATATATATATATATATATATATATATATATCACATCTTGATCCATCCATCTATCAATGTACATTTAGTTTACTTCCATGTCTTGGCTATTGTATCATAGTGCTGCAGTGAACATTGGAGGCATGTATTTTCCAAATTATGGTTTTTTCCAGATAGACACCCAAGAATGGGATTACTAGATCATATGGTAGTTCTATTGTTAGTTTTGTGAGCAACCTCCATACTGTTTTCCATAGTGGTTGTACCAATTTACATTCATGCCAACAGTGTAAGAGAGTTGCCTTTTTCTTTCTTTCTTTTTGTCTTTTTGCCTTTTTATATAGAGCCGCACCCACGGCATATGGAGGTTCCCAGGCTAGGGGTCTAACAGGAGCTGTAGCCGCCGGCCTTCGCCACAGCCACAGCAACGCGGGATCCGAGCCACGTCTGCAACCTTCACCACAGCTCATGGCATTGCCGGATCCTTAACCCACTGAGCAAGGCCAGGTACTGAACCCGCAACCTCATGGTTCTTAGTCGGATTCGTTAACCACTGAGCCACGAAGGGAACTCCCCATAGTTGCCTTTTTCAACATCCTCTCCAGCATTTATTGTTTTTAGACTTTTTGATGATGGCCATTCTAGCTGGTGTAAGGTGGTACCTCATAGTAGTTTTGATTTGCATTTTGTTAATAACTAATGATGTTGAGTAGCTTTTGACGTGTGTTTTGGACACCTTGTATGTCTTTGGAGAAATGTCTATTTAGACCTTCTGCCCATTTTTAGATTGGATTGGTTTTTTTATTAAGCTTCATGAGTTGTTTGTATATTTTGGAGATTAATCCTTTGTCAGTCACTTAATTTGCATATATCTTTTCCCATCCTGTGGGTAATCTTTTGGTTTTATGGTTTCCTTTGCCATGCAAAAACTTTTAAGTTTAATTAGGTTTCATTGGTTTATATTTGCTTTTTATTTTCATTACTCTAGGATGTGGATCTGAAAAGATATTGTTGTGGTTTATGTCAGAGTGTTCTGTCAGTGTTTACTATTTATAGTATCTGGTCTTACATTTAGGTTTTTAATCAATTTTTAGTTTATTTTTGTGTATGGTGTTAGAGTTCTAAATTTCATTCTTTCACATGTAGCTGTCCACCTTTTCCAGTACCAGTTACTGAAGAGTCTGTCTTTTCTTCCCCTGTATATTCTTGCTTCCTTTGTCATATATTAGTTGACCATAGGTACATGGATTAACTTCTGAGCTGTCTATACTGTTACATTGATTTTTATTTGTTTTTGTGCTGATACCGTAATATTTTGTTGACTGTAGCTTTGTAGTATAGTCTGAAGCCAGGGAGCCTGATTCCTCCAGCTCCATTTTTCTTTGCCAGGATTGTTTTGACTATTTGGGATATTTTGTTTCCTTACAAATTTAATTTTTTTTTTTTTTTGGTGGTGGTTGTTCTAGTTCTGTGAAAAAGCCATTGGTAATTTGATAGGCATTGCAATAAATCTATAGATTGCCTTGGGTAGTATAGTCATTTTGGCAGTTTTGATTCTTCCAATCCAAGAACATAGTATATCTTTCCACCTGTTTGTGTCATATTCGATTTCTTTCAACAGCACTTTATAATTTTCAGAGTACAAGTCTTTTGCCTCCTTAGGTAAGTTTATTCCTAAGTATTTGAATCTTTTTGATGGGGGATGGTAAATGGGATGGTTTCTCTAATTGCTTTCTCATCTTTCATTGTCAGTGTATAGAAATGCAAGGAATGTATTAATTTTGGATCCTGCAACTTTACCCAATTCATTATGAGCTCTAGTAGGTTTTTTGTTTGTTTGTTTTGTCTTCTTAGGACTGCACCTGAGGCATATGGAAGTGCTTAGGCTAGGGGTCAGATTGGAGCTGTAGCTCCCAGCCTACACCACAGCCACAGCAATCCCAGATCTGAGCTGAGTCTGTGACCTACACCACAGTTCATAGCAACACCGGATCCTTAACCTACTGAGTGAAGCCGGGGATTGAACCCATGTCCTCATGGACACTAGTCAGGTTTGTTACCACTGAGCCATGATGGGAACTCCTTTTTTTATCTTTTTTTGATGGCCGCATCAGCCACATATGGAAGTTCCCGGGCTAGAGGTCAAATTGGAGATGCAGTTGAGGTTTATGCCACAGCCATGGCAACACTGGATCCGGGCTGCAACTGCAGCCTGTGTTGTAGCTTATAGTAAAACCAGATCCTTAAACCACTGAGGCCAGGGATTGAACCTCATCCCCACAGAGACAACGTTGGGTCCTTAACCCACTGAGCCACAACAGGAACTTCTTATCCTATAGGTTTTGGATCATTGCATTTTAGTTTTCATTTGTCTCTAGATAGTGTTTGATTTCCTCCTTGATTTCTTTGCCATACATTGGTTGTTTAGTCTCCAGTCGTTTGTGGCAGCTTTCTTTGGCAGTTTTTTTTTTTCCCCCTGGTGGTTGAGTTCTAGTCTTAGTGCATTGTGGTCAAAAAAGATGCTTGAGGGAGTTCCCTTCGTGGCTCAGTGGTTAACGAATCCAACTAAGAACCATGAGGTTGCAGGTTCGATCCCTGGCCTTGCTCAGTGGGTTAAGGATCCAGCGTTGCCGTGAACTGTGGTGTAGGTCGCAGACACAGCTCGAATCCCACGTTGCTGTGGCTGTGGTGTAGGCCGGCAGCTACAGCTCCTGTTAGACCCCTAGCCTGGGAACCTCCACATGCCGCAGGTGTGGCCCTAGATAAAGCAAAAAGACAAAAAAAAATGATGCTTGATAATGATTTCAATTTGCTTAAATTTACTGAGGCTTGATTTGTGACCAAGTATGTGATAATATCTGGAGAATGTTCTATGTGTGCTTGAATAGAATGTGTATTCTGCTGCTTTCAGATGGAATCTTCTATAAATATCTATTAAGTCCATCTAGTCTAATGCATCATTTAAAGCCTATGTTTCCGGATTGATTCTCTGTCTGGATGATCTGTCCATTTCTGTAAAGTGGGGTGTTAAAGTCCCCCACTATTGTTATTGATTTTTTATGGCTGTTCACAGTTGCCTCATATATTGAGGTGCTCCTTGGATGTATTTATATTCACAATTGTTGCATCTTCTTGGATTGCTCTTTTGATCATTATGTGATGTCCTTCTTTGTCTCTTGTAACTGTCACTTTATTTTAAAGTCTATTTTGTCTGATATGAGTATTGCTACTCCAGCTTTTTTTGATTTCTGTTTGCATGGAAAATCTTCCATCCTCACTTTCAGCCTATAAGTGTCCCTAGAACTGAAGTGGGTCTCTTGTAGACAACATATATCTGGGTCTTGTTTTTGTATCCATTCAGCCAGTCTGTGTCTTTTGGTTGGAGCATTTAGTCCATTTATATTTAAGGTAATTAATGATATGTATGTTTTTATTACTATTTTGTTAATTGTTTTGGATTTTTGTTTTTTCTTTTGTTCTCTTTTTCTGTGGTTTGATGACTATCTTTAGTATTGTGTTTGGATTGGTTTTTCTTTTTTATGAGTATATCTATTGTAGGTTTCAGTTTTGCAGTTACTGTGAGGTTTTGATATAGGAGTCTATGTATATATACATGTATATATATACATATATATATATGATTGTTTTAAGTTGGTTTCTTAATTGCAAATGCATTTTCAGTATCTTGGATTTGTACCCTCCTCTTCTCATGATTGCTATTTTTAGGGGTTTGTTTTTGTTTTTGCTACCACTTAGCATGTGGAGTTCCTAGCCCAGGGATCAGATCTGAACTGCAGTTGTGACCTATGCCACAGCTGAGGCAACACTGGATCCTTTAACCCACGTGCTAAGGTTCGAACCTGTGTCCTCGTGCTGCAGAGACACTGCTGATCCAATGCACCGAGGTGGGAACTCCATGATTGCTGGTTTTGATATCATATTTGTTTTACTATGTTTGCCTTTACCAGTGAGACTTCTCATTTGTAATTTTGTTTCTAGTCAGATTTTTCTTATCCACCTAGAGAAGTTCCTTTAGTATTTATTGTAAAGCTGATTTGGTGGTGCTGAATTCTCTTAGCTTTTGCTTGTCTGTAAAGCTTTTGATTCCTCCTTCAAATATGAATGAGAGCCTGAGTAGAGTGTTCTTGGTTGTAGATTTTTCCCTTTCATCACTTTAAATATATCATACCACTCTCTTTTTGTTTGCAGAATTTCTGCTGTTAAATTTATCTGGGTTCCCTTGTTGTTTGCTGCTTTTCTCTAGCTACGTCCAATATTTTCTCTGTGTTTAATTTTGGTCAGTTTGATTAATATCTGCCTTGGGGTGTTCCTCTTTGGGTTTATTCTATATGGTAATCATTGTGCTTGCTGGATTTGAGTGAGTGATTCCTTTCCCATGTTGGGGAATTTATTGGCTATTATCTCTTCAAATATTTTCTCTGGCCCTTTCTATCTTCTCCTTCTGGAACCCCCTATAATGGGAATGTTGGTATTGTTGTCCCAGGGTTCTCTCTTTTTTTTTAACTTATTTTTGCTGCTTTAAATGATTTTTTTTCCATTATAGGTGGTTTACAGTGTTCTGTCAATCTTCTACTGTACAGCAAGGTGACCCAGTCACACATACATATATATACATTCTTTTTCTCACATTATGCTCCATCATAAGTGACTAGATATAGTTCCCAGTGCTATACTATTGTCCCAGAATTCTTAGACTGTTTTTGTTGCTTTTCATTCCCTTTTTTTTTTTCTGCTCCATAGCAGTGATTGCCACCAGTTTGTCTTCCACCTTGCTTAGTCGTTCTTGTGCCTCCTGTATTCTGGAATTAGTTCCTTCTAGTGAAATTTTCATTTTGGTTATTGTGTTCATCTCTGCCTGTTTATTCTTTAAATATTCTATTTCTTTGGTAAGTTACAAGAAATGTTTAACAATCTTTACATCCAGTTTTTTTTTTTGTTTTGTTTTGTTTTGCTTTTTCTTCTTTTTGACTGCATTCCCAGCATATGGAAGTTTCTGGGCCAGGGATTAAACTCTTTGCCATAGCTTTGGCAATGCTGGATCCTTAACTCATTGACCTGAGTTGAGGATTGAACCCATGCTGCCACAGAGACAAGGCCAGATCCTTAATCTGCTGCACGACGACAGGAATTCCTGCCTCCAGTTTTTCCTAAGATCTTGGATCATCTTTACTATCATCACTCTAAAGTCTTTCACGTAGGTTGCTTATCTCCACTTCACTTAGCTGTTCTTCTGGGGTTTTGTCTTGTTCTGTCATCTGGCTCATATTTCTTTGCAATTTTTCTGTGTAATCTCCTTTTTGCAGGGTACAGGGTTGTAGCCTCTCATGCTTCTGGTGTCTGCCCCCTTGTGGGTGAAGTTGATACAGGGTCTTGGGCTGGCTTCCTGATGGTGTACTGGTGCCTGCCCATTGGTGGGTGGAGCTTAGTCTTGTCCCCCTAGTGGGTGGGGCTGTGTCTGGGTGTGATTAGAGGTGGCTGTGTACCTAGGAGGACTTGAGGCAGCCTGTTTGCTGATGAATGGGGCTGGGTTCACACCCTGTTAGTTGTTTGGCCTGGGGCTTCCTAGCCAGCTACAGCTGCCCCCTGCTTTCCCAGAAGATTCTCCAAGACCCATAGGTATGTCTGATCCAGATTCTTCTTTTTTTTTTTTTTTTTTAGGGCCGCCCCTGCTGCATGTGGAATTTCCAGGCTAGGGGTCAAATTGGAACTGCAGCTGCCAGCCTATGCCACGGCAACATGGGATCTGAGCCATGTCTGTGAACTACACCACAGCTCACAGCAATGCCAGATTCTTAATCTACTGAGCAAGGCCAGGGATCGAACCCACAACCTCATGGACACTAGTTGAGTTCGTTACTGCTGAGCTACCATGGGAACTCCCATGACTCAGCTCCTTATGGAGTCCCTGCTTTGCCTTGGTACCTAGTGCACATGAATGGAGTCTCTGTTTCCCCCAGTCCTGTGGAGCTCCTTCACTCAAGCCCCACTGGCCTTCAACACCAAATGCCCTGGGGATTCCTCCTCCTAATGCCAGACCCCCAGACTGGGGAATCTGATGTGGGGTTTAGAACTCTCACTCCTGTGGGAGAGTCTCTGCGATACAGTTATTTTCCAGTTTGTGGGTTGCCCACCTTGTGGGTATGGGATTGCTTATGTCATGAAAGTGACCCTCCTACTGTTTTGATGTGGCTCCTTTGTCTTTGAGTGTGGAATATCTGTTTTTGTATTTTCCGGGCTATTTTGTTGATGGTTGTTCAGCAGTTAGTTGTATATGTGCTGCCGAAGCGAGCACAAGCAGTTAGTTCTAATTCTGGTGCTTGCATGAGAGGTGCTTGCATGAGAGGAGGAGGAACTCATGTCCTTCTACTCTGCCATCTTGTCTGGAATCTGTTTAGTGTTTTGATATCATATTTTACATCTTTTTGTTTTGTGTCTCCTGTAGCTACTTATTGTGGATATAGATGATTTTATTACTGTTTTCATCCTTCCTTCTAGCTTTGTAAGTGGTTGGTCTACTTCCCTTTCTGTATGTTTACGTTTACCTGTGAGATCTTCCCTCTCATAATTTTCATATTCTAGTTGCGCTCTCTCCTAAGAGAAGTTACTTTTACATTTCCTATAAAGTTGGCCTCATGGTGCTGAAATCTTGTAGCTTTTGCTTGTCTTTAAAACTCTTAATGCTGTGGAGTTTCCATCGTGGCTCAGTGGTTAACGAATCCAACTAGGAACCATGAGGTTGCAGGTTCGATCCCTGACTTCACTCAGTGGGTTAAGGATCCGGCATTGCCGGTAGCTGTGGTGTAGGCTGCAAATGCAGCTCGGATCCTGTGTTGCTGTGGCTGTGGCCTCGGCCGGCGGCTACAGCTCTGATTAGACCCCTAGCCTGGGAACCTCCATATGGTGCGGGTGCGGCCCTGAAAAGACAAAAAGACCAAAAAAAACCCCAAAAAAACAAAAAAAAAAAACCTCTTAATGCTGCTTCAAATCTGAATGATAAACTTGCTGGATAGAGTATTGGTGGTTGTTGGTTTTTTCCTTTCATCGTCTTAAGTGTGTCATGCCACTCCCTTCTGGCCTGCAAAAATTTCTGCTGAAAAGTCGCCTGATAGCATTACAGGAGTCCCCTTGTATGTAAGTAGTTACCTTTTTTTTTTTTGCACACCTGCCCTCCCCCGCCAACATATGAAGTTCCCAGGCCAGAGATCAGATGCAAGCCACAGTTGCAACCTACACCACAGCTTTGATAATGCTGAATCCTTAACCCAGTCTGCTGTGCTGGGGATCAAACCTGCATCCTGGTGCTCCAGAGATGCTGCCGTTCTCATTGTGCTACAGTGGGAACTCCTACCACTCATAAGATCTTCTTTTAATACTTAATTTTTAATGTTTTAATTAGAATCTAGCTGGATGTAGACCTCTTTGGTCTTTTATGGGACACTGTGCTTCCTGAGCCTGGATGTGTTGCCGTGCCCAGATTATGGACGTTTTCAGCGAGTATTTCTTCAGATAAGTTCTCTGCCCTGATCTCTCTCTTGTCTCCTGGGACCCCCTTTAATGGGAATATTGGTAGCTCGATCTTGTCCTAGACGTCTCTTAAACTATCTTCATTTAAAAAGTTTTTACTAAAAAAAAAAAAAAAGGAAAAGGAAAAAGGAGTTCCTGTCGTGGCACAGTGATTAACAAATCTGACTAGGAACCATGAGGTTGTGGGTTCGATCCTTGGCCTTGCTCAATGGGTTAACGACCCGGCATTGCTGTGCGCTGTGGTGTAGGTTGCAGACACAGCTCAGATCTGGCGTGGCTGTGGCTGTGTTATAGGCTGGCAGCTACAGCTCCGATTTGATCCCTAGCCTGGGAACCTCCACATACTATGGGTGCGGCCCTGAAAAGCAAAAAATAAATAAATAAATAATTTTTACTTTTCTTTTTTGTTCAGCTTGGATGGTTATGTCCACTACTGATGACTGACTTATTCCTCTGTATCATCTAATCTATTTTTTTTCTTAATGGATTTTATTTCAATTATAGGTGTACATAAATCATCACAAGTCAATTTTACAGATTTTGTATCCCAAACCCACAGTGCATCCCCCCCCACCCCCCAGATTGTCTTATTTGAAAAACCAAGGTTTTCCAAAGTCTGTGAGTCATTCTCTGTTCTGCAAAGAAGTTCATTGTGTCTTTTTAGTTTCCACATGTAAATGGTAGCATTGGGTGTTGCTGTCTAATTGTCTGACTGGTTTCACTTCGCATGATAATTTCTAGGTCCATCCATGTTGCTATAAATGTTGGTAATTCATTCCTTTTAATGGCTGAGTAATGTTCCATTGTGTGTATGTACCATATCTTCCCTATCCACTCCTCTGTCGATGGGCATTTAGGTTGTTTCCATGGCCTGGCTATTGCATAGAGTACTGCAATGAACACTGGAGTACATGTGTCTTTTCGAGTCATGGTTTTCTCTGGATAGATGCCCAGGAGTGGGATTGCTGGATCGAATGGTAATTCTATTTTTAGTTTTCTGAGGAATCTCCATAATGTTTTCCACAGTGGTTGCACCAATTTGCATTCCTACCAACAGTGTAATAGGGATCCTTTTTCTCCACACCCTCTCCAGCACTTATTGTTTGTAGACTTTTTGATGATGTCATCTGATTCCTTCTAGTGTGTTTCTTCTTTCAGTTATTGTATTCTTCAGTTCTGTTTATTTTTTTTTTCTAACTCCTTGTTGAAGTCTTAAAGCGTTCATCCATTCAAGTTCCATAAACATCTTTATGATCATTAACATTCAGTGCTTAATCAGATTATTTATCTTCATTTTGTTTAGTTCTTCTTCTGAGGCTAAGGTTTATTCTTCATTTGGAACATTTTCTCTCCCATTTGGCCCAATTCCCTGTGTTTATTTCTGTGTGTTAGGTAGATCAGTTACCTTTCCGATCTTGGAGAAGTGGACTTACATAGGAAATGTTCTGTGGGGCCCAGCAGCATGCTCCGCTCTGAGCCATATGCTCTAGGGGTGCCCCCTATATATGCTGCTTGAGCCCTCTCACTGCAGTGAGACCGACTACTATGGGTGTGCTGGTAGGTAGGGCTGGTCCCTGGCCTAGCTGGCTTCAAGGCCATGCCCTGTGCGGTGGCTGTGGCCCACTGGATAGCGAGGTAGACTTCCACTGTGATTCGCTGTGCAGCCTGGGGTGGGGCCTGAGGCTGCTGCTGGCCTCTTGGTGGGCAGGGCCCTGTCCTCAACATTAATAGGTAGAGGGAGGATTCCAGCATGGTGCTTGCCAGTGCAGGTGTTATCACAGTAGAATGAGGTCCAAAAGTGGCTGCTGCCAGCATCTCTGTCCCCAGGGGGGAGTCCCAGTTGCATTCTGTGCATTCCAGGATCAGCAAGTGGATCTGACCCAGGCTCCTTTCAAATGACTGCCTCTGTGCTGGGACCCAGAATGTGAGATTTTGTGGTTGCCCTTCAAGAGTGAGGTCTGCTTCCTAGAGTTCTCTTGATCTCCTGAACCTAAGCCCTGCTTGTTTTCTTCTCTTTAAAAATTTTTTATCTTGGCTCAGTGCTAATGATCCCAGCTGCTACCCGTGAGGATGCGGGTTTGATCCCTGGCCTTGCTCAGTGGGTTAAGGATCTGGCGTGGCTGTGAGCTGCGTTGTAGGTCACAGACACAGCTTGGATCCCACATTGCTGTGGCTGTGGTGTAGGCTGGCAGCTATAGCTCCAACTTGACCCCAAGCCCGGGAACTTCCATATGCTGCAGGTGTGGCCCTAAAAGGAGACGGTAAATAAATAAATAAATTGGATTATATTTGATATACAATGCTCTGCCATCCTGCTTGTTTTCAAAGTCAGGTATCCTAGGGGCTTGTCTTCCCAGTGCAGAACCTCTGGACTGGGGAGCCTTATGTGGGGCTTGGACCTCTTACTCCTTGGGGGTGACCTCCGGGGTTGTGATTCTCTTCACCTTCGTGGGCTGCCAGCCTGGGAGTAGGCGTCCTGACATCCCGTGTTTCTGCCCCTCCTATCCTCCTTATTGAGGATCCTCCTTTGTCTGCAGTTGTGGAAAGTCTTTTCTGCTAGTCTTCAGGTCATTGTCATAGATAGTTGCTCTGCAAGTAGCTGTAACTTTGGTGTACCCGTGGGAAGAGGAGAATTTGGGGTCTTCCTTCTCCACCATCTTGGCCGCCTCTCTCCAACACACTTGAAATTATCTCGACTTATAATACCTAATACAATTTAAATGCCGTGGAAATAGCTGTAAATATAAGCGCTATATAAATAGTTGCTGGTATATGGCTAATTCAACTTTTGCTTTTTGGAACTTTCCGGAATTTTTTGCCCAGATATATTTGTTCCACAATTAATTAAAATCTGCAGATGCATGGAGTTCCCGTCGTGGCTCAGTGGTTAACGAATCCGACTAGGAACCACGAGGTTGCGGGTTCAATCCCTGGCACCGCTCAGTAGATTAAGGATCCAGTATTGCATGAGCTGTGGTGTAGGTTGCAGACGTGGCTCCAATCCCGCGTTGCTGTGGCTGTGGTGTAAACCAGCGGCTACAGCTCCGATTAGACCCCTAGCCTGGGAACCTCCATATGCCGCGAGTGCGGCCCTAGAAAAGGCAAAATGACAAAAAACAAAAAAACTTGCAGATGCAGAACCGAAGATACAGGGGACCATGTGTGTGCGTGTGTGCGCATGCATGCATGTGCAGGGATCTGTTTCTGCACTCTTCATTCTGTTCCACTGATCTGTGTCTGGTCTTTCTCCCTGTACCTCACTGGCTTGATTGTTTTCGCTTTGTATAAATCTTGACTTAGTATAAGTCTCCAACTTTGTTCTTTTTCAAAATCGTTTTGGCTTTTCCAGTTACTTTTGTTTCTCCATACCAGCTTTAAAATCAGCTGGTCAGTTTCTACGTTGCAGCCTTGTGGGATATCAATTAGGAGTTCTTTGATTCTGGGAGTTCTGTCGTGACTCAGCAGAAATGAGTCTGATTAGCATCAGTGAGGATGCAGGTTCAATCCCTGGCCTCACTCAGAATCTGGCGTTGCTGTGCTGTAGGTCACAGATGCAGCTTGGATCCCGAGTTGCTGTGGCTCTGGTGTAAGCCAGCAGTTATAGCTCCGATTGGACCCCTAGTCTGGGAACCTCCATATGAGGTGTGGCCCTAAAAAAGACCAAAAAACAAACAAACCAACAAAAAACAGTGCTTTCATTCTGTGGATCCATTTGGGAGAATTAATCTCTTAACGATGAGCCTTCTGCAGTTGGGGCTGTGGAGCAACGGGATCGGCCATATCTCTGCAGTGCCTGAGTGCAGGTTCCATCCCTGGCCCAGCACAGTGGGTTAAGGGATCCAGCATTGCCCCAGCTGTGGTGTAAGTCGAAACTGTGGTTTGGACCTGATCCCTGACCCAGGAACTCCATATGCCTCGAGGCAGCAAACAGACAAAAAACCCACAACAGATAAAATGGCCTTCTGCTCTATAAATGTGGTATTTCTCTCCATTTATTCCTTTGTTATTTTGCATGTAGTTCTTATCCCTTCTAAAGCTGCTGCTGGAGCTCTGTGGAGGCACTGCCATGCCTGCACCTAGTTTGTTCTCAGGCATCTCAATTTAAGCTTTTTTTTTTTTTTTTTTTAAGGGCTACACCCATGGCATATGGAAGTTTCCAGGTTAGGGGTCGAATGGGAGCCACAGTTGCCGGCCACAGCCACAGCAATGCCAAATCCAAGCCGCGTCTGCGGCCTACACCAGAGCTCACAGCAACGCCAGATCCTTAACCCACTGAGTGAGGCCAGGGATTGAAACCCACGTCCTCATGGATCTCAGTTGCGTATGTTAACCGCTGAGCCGTAAAGGAAACTCCCTTAACTTAAGCTTTTATTGGCCCCTTGTCACCCCTTTCCCAGAACACTCTGTTCTCAATTTTCCATCTCGGTGAGTGGCAGCTCCCTGAACCAGCTGTTCAAGCTGGAAAACTGGGCTTCGCCTTGAGACCATCCAGATCCCCTCTTCCCACAGCCAGGAACAACTACACCTACAAAACACATTTTGAATCCATCAGCTTCTTTCCATCCACATTTTACCAGACACCCATCTCCCACCTGGATTACACACTGCCGCCCTCAGCAGGGTTGGAGTGAAACCTGAGGTTGGAAATCCTCCCCCACCCGTGGCTGGGCCGTCAGACCTAGTATTCTCTGCTTTTGTGGGTCCCCGTGTTGGGGATGGGGCACAGCCTGTGATTTTTCTCTGGGAAGTTAACTCCCCTTGAGGCCTGGGGAGAAGCCCAGGGACCAGAAGAGGCAGGAGGCTCTCCTGGCTCAACTCTGGCCCCTTCCTGCCCCAGCTCATCCTGGCCAACCCTTCTGTGTTCTGCTGGCAGAGCCTTCAGATACCCAGGCTCCGCTTTCTTCTTGCTAGATCCCAGGCACTTCTATTCACTGTTGAGGGAGTTCCCATTGTGGCGCAGCGGAAATGAATGTGACTAGAAACCATGAGGTTGCGGGTTTGATCCCTGGCCTTGCTCAGTGGGTTAAGGATCCAGCGTTGCTATGAGTGTGAGCTGTGGTGTAGGTTTCAGATGCGGCTCAAACCCTGCGTGGCTGTGGCTGTGGCTGGCAGCTGTAGCTCCGATACGACCCGTAGCCTGGGAATCTCCATATGCTGTGCGTGTGGCCCTAAAAAAAGGCAAAAAAAGATGCTATTCACTGTTGAGGCCGGACCCAACTAGGGGTGCTCAGACCCGACCAGGGGCGAGGCCACGATGGCGCAGCCTCTGCAGTGAACCCAGCAAGGGTCCGAGGCTCTGTGGACTCATAGGCTGCCTGAGGTCACACACCGGGTGGTTGACCAACTGGTCACACACTGGGGCTCCGAGATGCCCAAGGTCCAGTGCTCCAGCTGGCCACGCGTCAGTGCAAGGCAGTAGAAGCTGAGAGTCCAAAGCCTAGAGAAGCCGCCCAGTGCGCTGGAAGGGAGGGCGGGAGGTGGTGCTGGTCCACCGGAGCCGGGTGGGGGTGCTGAAGGGAGCTGGGGACCACGGGGACGGGTGATGGGGCCTGAGTCAGGGAGGACTCCAGTAGGCTAGGGGGTGGGGACAGTCTGGGGGTGGGGTCGGGGGCCAGCCTGAGGGTGGGTGGAAGCTGCGCTCCAGGAGGGCTCTGGCGTCGCTGAGGGCAGCAGGTTGGGGCGGCTGCGTTCTCAGGGGCCCGCTGCTGCACCCCAGCGGGGTGGGGAGAGGGGAGGGCAGCTGGCGGGGGTTGGGGCGGCCGCTGGGGAGGGCTGAATTCTGGTGGGGCTCCTGGGTGGGTCACAGCTCCGTCCTCCCCCCGCCTTTGGAGGGCCTCACACTCGTCATCCCCCCTCCATCCCTGGGGCCTCTGAGGGTGCTCTTCTCTCCAGCTGGGCTGGCATCTTCTGCAGAGGGACCTCCCGGGACTCCTCGCGGGTGGCTGCACGGTCAGGTCAGTGGTGCCACCTGGTGGCGTCCGTGCTTCTCCTCCCTCCCAGCTCCAGCAAGGCCAGGCTGGGGGCCTAGCAGAGTGTCTCCAGGACCACGGTAATGGCGCTGTCTCCTCTCTTCCTGCCTAAGCACACCTCTGCCTCCCTGGCTGTGACATCTTGGGCTTAGGCTCCTCATCTGTTAAATGGGCTTATCACGACCTCAAGGGCTAGGCATTTTTAGTGAGTACTAAGTAAGCTACTCCATGCCAAGTTGCTTAGTCCTAAGTCCTGGTTTATAATCTTCCCACTCCCCTCAGGCCTCACGTCCCTTATGTGAGGAGCAAAGTGAACCTCCTAGAGGTTAAACAAGCCACTTGGGGCCCCACGGCCAGGGAGTGGCCCCCGGAATTCCAAATCAGGTCGGTTCAGAGCCAAGCCTCATGCCAGATGGTACCTGGATGCCTGGTGGAGCTGCTGAGGCTGGGGCTGTTCTCTTAGGCACGCTCTCTCCCTCTTGGGCCTGTTTCCCTGTGTGTTGAATGAAGGAATAGGAGAGCATGACCTCCAAGACTGGGTTCTGAGAGGGGCTCCTGGATGCTGCTCCTGGGGGCTGTATGCAGGCGCAGGGCCACAACTCCGCTGGTCCCTTCATTGCTGCTGGTCCTCAGTGCTGCTGGTCCTGGCACTTGGGACTGGGCAGTGGGGAGAAGGCCAGCTGCAGATTGCCCAGGTCTGAGGATTTAGGTTTCACGTACTGCAGGATCAGACTGGGCTGTGGCCTCCTGAGCTTGTGGGAGATGGCTCAGGCCAGGGGCTCTCCCCTGACTGTGTGGTGGGCCAGCGGCCTGGCTGGGAGCCCTCAGAGCTACCCCCTTGTCCCATGAACAGCCTCCTTCTAAGAAAGTGAGGCTTCCTCCAAGCCCTGCCCGGAGCCCCGCTACCCCCACACTCCTGTCCCTGGTCTTGACATGGTCCCAAGGCCACCTGGCCCTCAGCTACTGCCTCCCTTACTTGATATCTCCCTGACTTTCCTTGGGGACCTCCGTAGCACCCCCATTTAGCTCCCTTGAACCTCTGGCCCTACAGGGACCACCAAGCAGACCAGGCCAGTGCTGAGGGCTCCTCAGAGGATGATGGCCACCACGGCTGAGGGACGCAGGCCTGATGTCCCTTAACCGCCTCCCTGCCTTGTCTGTTCACCCTCTCCCCAGCGTGCCGTAGGTGGGGATGGATTCTGGGAGCACCGTGTCTGAGCAATGCGGCACTAGCAAGCTGGGTTTCTGGAAGCTTCTCTAGTTGGACACAGCCTCTGAGCAGGCCTCCCTGAGCCATTGTGTGACCACTGGAGAGGGGCAGGAGGAAGCCAATGTGGGAGAGCTGAGGAGGGCTCTGTGGAGCTGGGGCATCAGGGGCCCACCCCCAGGCCACCTCAAGGTGCCCTTGTCACAGGGACACCCAGTCAGACCACAGGGACTTTTCTGGGGTTGAAGCCCCATGAGCTCTGGCTACTGTCCTAGGATACAGTGGGATTTGAATATGAACCATGCTGTTTGGGGTCCAACAGACCTCCAAATCCTGTCTCCCCACTTGGTGTCCTTCAGCAAGGTCTGCAGGGCCAGGAACCTCCCTCCCCCTTCGGGGCGGGGGAACAGGGGCGAGGTCCTCGCGCTGAGCTCCCTCCCCGCCCCTCAGGTTCTAACCTGCCTCCTGCCTTGCAGGGCTTGAAACTCTCTCAAACCTCTCCACACTAGCACACGCCCCGCGCCCGCCCACCACCCCCGCCCCACCCCCGCCCCACCCCCGCCTGCCCGCTAAAGAAGAAAAGGCCCAGCCAAGGCCCAGGTCAGAGAAACCATTTTTGCTGACTTCGTTATCAACCTCTCTTGGAAGGGTCGGGGACTTGAAAACAGGAAACGACCTGGGATGGGGTTTTGTCATCTCACATATGCACACTTGTGCGCACACGGGCACATGTGCTGACCACATCCGCCAGTGGGCCCTGGCCAGATGTTGAAGACTTCAGAAATCAAAGGATGAAACAAGCTGTTCAGAGACAGGACGCAGACACCCAACACAAGGGGGTCCCAGAGGCCCAGGAGGCGAGAGAGGTGGACTAGATTCCTGTCCCTCTCATCGAGCTCCTAAGTCCTCCTTGGTGGGCCTGTGCCCCAGAGGGTCCGGGAGCGGGCTGGGGGCGGGGCGGGCGTGCAGAGGCCTCGTTCCCGTTCCCGCCTGAGCATAGAGCCGGTTCTCCACGGAGATGAAGCTGCTGCGCGCGGAGCGGGCCGGGGGCGTCCAGGGGGCGAGGCTCTGGGGACCGCGTGCAGCGTGGGTGGGAAGCGTCGCCCACTTGGGCGGTGGCCGGGGTGCGAAGACTGAGTGCTGAGTTGTCGGACAGAGGTAGCTGGTGTTGACGGTGGCGTAGGGGGTGTGGAGGGAGGCCGCGGAGGCTTGGCCGGCTGCCTGCAGGGGTATTGGGGAAGGAGGCCCGAGTCAGGCTCTACCTCGCAGCCCGGCCCCAGCCCACTCCGTTCCCCTCTCCCCCGATCCTTACGCTTGCTCGCCTCTGTGTCTGGGGGCTGTTGTGTCTGGGTGGCTGAGGCTTGGCGACAGACCTGGGAGAAAGGAAGGTCAGAGGCAAAGCCGTGGCCGGCCCAGGGCTGTGGGGCTTTGGACTGGGTCTCAGGGGCAGAGTCTCACCAGTGCCTTTGTCGATGCAGGAGGCAGAGGAGGTAGATGGACCCGAAGAAGAAGACCCCGGAGACCCCCAAGATCCCCACCAGGTCGGCCCGCAGCACTGGGGCCGGAGTAGGAGCGGCGAGCCCTGTGCGTGGAGAGATGTACCTGTCAGATGGCTGGTGCCCCTAGGCCCTCCCAGCCCTCCCTGGGCCCCCCTCCTCACCAGCCCCACCTTCGTCTGTGCTGAGGGAGAGGTTCCCACAGGCCTCCTGGGAGCCCTCAGGGAAGGAAGTAAACTTGCAGCAAAAGGTGGCGTTAGGTCTGAAGTTTCTCCCCTCGGACCCTTCCAGGGTGAGGGAAATGCTGCTTCTGGTGTCCCAGTGGGCCTGGCAGGCTGGGACCCAGTGCTGGGTGCCGAATTTGGGGTGCAACACTGCCAGTGTGGTCCCTCCGGCACCTTCGGGGCCCCCGTAGCTCACAGTCACCAGGGAGATAGAGCCAGATCCCAGGAATCCACAGCGCACAGTGAAGGACAGGGACTCGGTGGCCTCCATCTGAACTTGCACCCACACCTTAGGAGTCTCTGGGGGATACAGGCATAGAACTAGGGCCCAGGGCTGGGTCCCCACCCCACCCCACCCCACCCCCGTGGCCTTTGTTCCTCTCCGGCCCCCACTCACCAGCAGTGATGCAGAGAGCCAGCAGCGCCAAGAGCAGGCCGAGGGCCCGGGGCCTGTCCATGGCTCCCCTCCCGCCCCGGGCTCCGGGGGCTGCCGTGGTGGGGACAGCACCTGTGTTTCCGTTATCATCGCAGGAAGTCTGTATGTGTGAACGGGCCCGAGAGCACTGCAAACCTGCCCCACTTCCTTCTGTCTTCCTCAGGGGGGTGAACCCCGGCCGAGGACCCCCTCCCTCAAAAGACTTAAAGTGACAATGACAAGGTTTTCCCTGTCCTTACGCTGTAGTTGAGGGTGAGCAGGGTGGGCAGCTCAGGTCCCCGTACCAGCCCTGGGCAGGCCAGCCCGGAGGAAGGGTGAGGAGGGGGAGGGGAGAGACACTGCAGGGGCAGCTGGGAAGATGTCCGTCCCTCTGGAGGGAGGGGCTCCGGCTTCCCTTAGGATGGAGGCCCTGACCCTGAGCCGCCTTGCCCAGCAAAGTGGTAGGGAATGCGGTAGAACTTGGGAAGAGGAGGACCTGTAAGGGCAGGGGTGGGGGTGGGGGGGACAACAGCAGGGGGCTACTTAAAGAGCCAGGCACGGCTTGACCCTTCGCTTGCCTGCTGAGGACCCCTGAGGCTGCCGGCACACCACCCAGTTCCGCATGGAACAACCCCCAGACCTCCCTCCCGGGCCTCGTATCCAGCTGCGCCACTTAGTGATGTTGAGTATCATTTCAGGTGCCTGTTGGCCAATGTTCATCTTTTTTGGAAAAATGTCTATTCAGATTTTCTGCTCATTTTCTCTCTTTTTTAAGGGCCTTACCCAAGCCATATGGAGAGTCCCAGGCTAGGGATCGAATTGGAGCTGCAGCTGCCAGCCTACGCCACAGCCACAGCAATGTGAGATCCAAGCCGCGTCTGGGACCAACAGCACAGCTCACGGCAACGCTGGATCCTTAACCCACTGAACGAGGCCAGAGATCAAACCTGTACCTCATGGATACTATTCAGATTCGTTTCCACTGAAACATGAAAGGAAAATCATCATTTTAAATCATTTTTTATATTGAGTTATATGAACTGTTTATCAGCTTTGGATATTAACCCCTTAACAGTTTTATCATCTGCAAATACTTTTCTCCCATTCAGTGGGTTGTTTCTCCATTTTGTTGGATGGTAGTTTTTCACCATGCAAAAGCTTTTAAGTTTAAATAGGTCTCATTTGTTTATTTTTACTTTTGTTTCCTGTGCTGTGCTTTAGGTAACAGACCGAAAAATACATTGTTACAAATTACATCAAAAAGTGTTCTGCCAGAGTTCCCCCTGTGGCTCCCTGGCTTAAGGACTGGATCAGCTGTTGTCTCTGTGAGGGTGTGGGTTTGACCCCTGGCCTTGCTCAGTGGGTTAAGTATCCAGCATTGACACAAAGCTGCAGTGTAGGTCAAAGACGTGGCTTAGATCTGGTGTTGCTGTGGTGTGGGCCACAGTTGCAGCTCCAATTCGACCCCTGGACCAGGAACTTCCATATGCCACAGGTGTGGCTATAAAAAGAAAACCGAAACAGTTCTGCTTATGTTTCCTTCTAGGAGTTTTATGGTTCCTGTTTTTTTGATTTTTTTTTTTTTTTTTTGTCCATGCCTGTTACATGTGAAAGCTCCTGGGCTAGGGGTCAAACCTGTGCCGCAGCACCAACCAGAACCATAGCAATGACCACAACAGATCCTTAAACAGCTGCACCACAAGGAAACTAGTTTCTAGTCTTATGTTTAGATCTTTGATCCATTTTGAGTTTATTTTTGTACATGGTATTAGAAAAAAACGTTCTAATTTTCTTTTATATGTAACTGTCCAGTTTCCCCAGAACCACTTATAGAAGACATTCTTCCCCCACTGTATAGCCTTGCCTCCTTTGTTGTAGATTGACTGTAAGTTAATGGGTTTATTTCTGGACTCTTTACGCAAGTCCATTGATTAATGTGTCTATTTTTGTGCCAGTACTATAATGTTTTGGTTACTACAGCTTTGTAGTATAGTCGGAAGTTAAGGAGTATACCTCCAGCTCTGTTCTTCTTAAGACTGTTTTGGCTATTTGGGGTTTTTGTGTTTTCATACAGATTTTAAAATTATTCTAGTTCTATGAAAAGTGCCATTAGCATTTTTTTTTTTTGTCTTTTTGCCTTATCTAGGGCTGCACCCGCGGCATATGGAGGTTCCCAGGCTAGGGGTCTAACAGGAGCTGTAGCTGCTGGCTTTTGCCACAGCAACACGGGATCCGAGCTGCATCTGCAACCTACACCACAGCTCACAACAACAGCGAATCCTTAACCCACTGAGCGAGGTCAGGGATCAAACCCACAACCTCATGACTCCTAGTCAGATTCATTAACCACTTAGCCACGATGGGAACTCCCGCCATTAGTATTTTGATTACAACTACTCTGAGTATGTAGATTGCCTTGGCAAATACGGTCATTTAAAACAGCATTATTCCAACCCAAGAGCATGATATATCTTTCCACTTGTTTGTGCTTTCCACTTCATTTATTCAGTGTTTATTTATAGTTTCCTGAGTACAGGTCTTTTATCTCCTTAGGTAGTCTTATTCCAAGGAATTTTATTCTTTTTGATATGATTATAAATGGGATTATTTCCTTAATTTCTTTGATAGTTTGTTAGGGTATAGAAATGCAGCAGATTTCTGTATATTAATTTTGTATCCTACAACCTTACTGAATTCATTGATGAATTCTAGTCAGTTTTTTGTGGCATCTTTATGATTTTCTATATATAGGAAGTCATTTATTATGCCATCTGCAAACTTGGCAAGGACTTCCAATGTTACGTTGAATAAAAGTGGTAAGAGTGGGCATCCTTGTCCTGTTCCTTTCAGCTTTTCACCGTTAAGTATGTTAGACTTTATTATGTCAAAAGTATTTTTCTCTCTTACACCCATTTGTGGGGAGTTTATATTGTAAAAACATGTTGAATTCTGTCAAAAGCTTTTTCTGCATCTACTTAGATAACCTTATGATTTTTATGCTTTGTGAATGTGGTGTATGTTAACACATTGATTTTGTGGATACTGAACCACCCCTTGCATCCCTGAGATAAACCCCACTTGATCATGGTGTATAATCCTTTTACTGTATTGTTGGATTCAATTTGCTAATATTTTGTTGAGAATCTCTGCATCTATATTCATCAGTGATATTAGCCTGTAATTTTCTGTGTGTGGTATCTTTGTTTGCTTTTGGTATCAAGGTGATCTCAGCTTCATAAAATGAGTTCAGAAGCATTCCTGTCTCTGCAATTTTTTGGAGTAGTTTGAGGATAGGTGAAAACTCGTCTCTAAATGTTTGGTAGCATTCACCTATGAAGCCATCTGGTCCTGGTCTTAGTTTCACTGATCTTTTTTATTGCTTTGAAAAAAATTTTCTATTTCTGCTCTCATCTTTATTTCTTTTATTCCACTAACTGAGTTTTGCTTATTCTTGTTTTTCTAGTTTGAAGTGTAAAGTCAGGTTGAGATTTTTATTTCCTGAGGCAGGCTTGTATCACTATAGACTTCCCTCTTAGAATTGCTTTTGCTGTGTCCCATGGATTTTGGATTGTGTTTTCATGTATCCCATTATTTTTGATTTCCTCTTTGATTTCATTGACGTACTGGTTATTTAGTAGCATTTGGCCTCCATGTTTGTGTTTTTTGCAATTGACTTTTTTTTTGTCTTTCTTTTTGCCTTTTTTATCTAGAGCCGTACCTGTGGCATATGGAGGTTCCCAGGCTAGGGGTCTAACAGGAGCTGTAGCTGCCGGCCTTCACCACAGCCACAGCAACGTGGGATCCGAGCCATGTCTGCAACCTACACCACAGCTCACGGCAATGCCGGATCCTTAACCCACTGAGCAAGGCCAGGGATTGAACCCACAATCTCATGGTTTCTAGTCGAATTTGTTATACACTGAGCCACGACAGGAACTCCCTGACTGATATTTACAGAATATTCCAACCCAAAGCAGCAGAATACACTGTCTTCTCAAGTGCACATGGAACACTCTCCAGGAATGAGCCCATCTTGGGCCACAGATCAAGCCTAGGTAAATTTAAAAAAAACTGAAATAATTTCAAGTATTTTCTCCAACCACAGTACTATGAGACTAGAAACTGACTACAAGGAAAAAAAAAAAAACAGCAAAAAACCAAACTCCTAGAAACTAAACAATATGCTATATTAAACAACCAATGGATCACTGAAGAAATCAAAGAGGAAATCAAAAGATACTTAGAGACAAATGACAACAAAGACATGACAATCTGGAGTTCCCATTGTGGCTCAGCAGTAATGAGCCCAACTGGTATCCATGAGGCTGTGGGTTTGATCCCTGGCCTTGCTCAGTGGGTTAAGGATCTGGCATTGCCACGAGTTGTGTAGGTCACAGACATAGCCCAGATCCAGCATTGCTGTAGCTGTGGTGTAGGCTGGTAGCTGTAGCTCTGATTCAACCCCTAGCCTGGGAACTTCCATATGCTGTAGGTATGGCCCTAAAAATCAAAAAACAAAAAGATATGACAATCCAAAACCCAGGGGACACAGCAAAAGCAGTACTGAGAGAGAAGTTTATAGCAATACAATCCTCTATCAAGCAACAAGAGAAAGCTCAAACCACCTAATCTTACACCTAAAACATATACAGAGAGAAGATCAAAGCCCGAAGTTAGTAGAAGGAAAGAAATCATAAAGATCAGAGCAGAAATAAATGAAATAGAGGCAAAGAAAACAGTTGAGAAGATCGATGAAGCCAAGAGTTGGTTCTTCGAAAAGATCAACAAAATAGATACACCTTTAGCCAGACTCACCAAGAAAAAAAGAGAGAGGGTGCAAATCAATAAAATTAGAAATGAAAAAGAAGTTACAACCAACACAGCAAAAATACAAAGGATCAGAAGAGACCACTGTTAAGTAACTATGTACTAAAATGGAGAACCTAGAAGAAATGGACAGATACTTACAAAGGTACAACCTTCTAAGACTGAACCAGAAAGATAAAAGATGAATAGACCAATCACAAGTACTGAAATTGAAAATGTGATTTAAAAACTTCCAAAAAACAAAAATCCAGGACCTGATAGCTTCACAGGCAAATTCTCTCAAACTTTTAGAGAAGAGCTAACACCTACTCTTCTGAAACTCTTCCAAAAAACTGCAGAGCAAGGAACACTCACACTCCCAAGCTCATTCAGAGGCCACCATCCCCCTCACAACAAAACCAGACAAAGATACTGCAAAAAAAAGAAAATTTCAGGCCAATATCACTGATGAACATAGATGCAAAAAATCAACAAAATATTAGCAAACTGAATCCAACTGTACATTAAAAAGATCATACATCATAATCAGGTGGGACTTATCTAAGGGATACAAGGATTTTTTCAATATTCACAAATCAGTGTGACACACCACATCAACTGAAGAATAAAAATCAATGATCATCTCAATAGATGCAAAAAAGACTTTAGACAAAATTACGCACCCATTTCTGATTTTAAAAAACGCTCCAGAAAGTGGGAATAGAGGGAACCTGCCTCAACATAATAAAAGCCATGATGTATGACAAACTCACAGCCAACACCATTCTTGATGGTGAAAAACTGAAAGCATTTCCACTAAGATCAGGAATAAGACAAGGATGTCTACTTTCACCACTGTTATTCAACATAGTTCTGGAGGTCCTAGCCACAGCAATCAGAAAAGAAAGAAATAAAAGGAATCTAAACTGGAAAAAAAGAAGATGACATGATAATATACCTAGAAAATCCTAAAGACACTACCAGACAACTATAGACAAAAGACCTGTACTCTGAAAACTGTAAGATGCTGATGAAAGAAATCAAAGATGATACAAACAAATGGAAAGATATATCATGTTCTTGGATTGGAGGAATCAATACTGTCAGAAGAACTATACTGCCCAAGCAATCTACAGATTCACTGCAATCCCTATCAAATTACCAAGGACATTCTTCCCAGAAACAGAACAAAATATTTTAAAATTTGTATGGAAACACAAAAAACCCCAAATGGCCAAAGCAATATTGAAAAAGAAAAAACAGGACTGGAGGAATCAGGCACCCTGACTTCAGACTACACTACAAAGCTAGAGTAATCAAAACAGTGTGGTACTGGCACAAAAACAAATACAGATCAACAGAAAGGACAGAAAGCCCAGAAATAAACCCAAGCCCCTAGAGTCAACTAATCCATGACAAAAGAGGAAAGAACACACAGTGGAGGAAAGATAGTCTCTTCAATAAGTGGTGCTGGAAAAACTGGACAGCTACATGTAAAAGAATGAAATTAGAACATTCTCTAACACCAGATATAAAAATAAACTCAAAATGGATTACAGACCTAAACATAAGGCTAGATACTATAAAACTCCTAGGGGAAAGCATACACAGAATGCTCTTTGACATAAATTGCAGCAACATCTTGTTTGATCCACCTCCTAGAAATAATGACAATAAAAATAAACCAGTAGGACCTAATGAAAGTCAAAAGCTTTTGCACAGCAGAGAAAACAATAATAAAATGAAAGGGCAACCAACAGAACAGTAGAACATCTTTTCAATCAGTGCAACCAACAATGGCCTAATCTCCAAAATATACAAAGAACTCATACAACTCAATGGCAAAAAACAAACAACCCAACTAAAAATGGGCAGAAGACCTAAATAGACATTTCTTCAAAGAAGACACAGGGATAGCCAATAGGCACATGAAAAGACGCTCTACATTTCTAATTATTACAGAAATGCAACTCAAAACTACAATGAGGTACCATCGTGCACTGGCCAGAATGGCCATCACAACCAGTCTACAAATAAGAAATGATGGAGAGGGTGTGGAAAAAGGGAATCCTCCGATATTGCTGGTGAGAATATAAACTGGTTTTTCATTTTCACTATGGAAATCAGTATGGAGCTACCTCAGACACTAAATATATAACTACCATGTGATCCAGCAATCTCACTCCTGGGCATATATTGGGACAAAACTACAATTCAAAAAGATACATGCACCTCTATGTTCACTGCAGCACTATTCACAATAGCCAAGACATGGAAACAACCTAAATGTCGAACAACAGATGAATGGATTAAGAAGATGTGGTACTTCCATATAATGGAATATTATTCATCATAAAAAAGAACAAAATACTTCCATTTACAGCAACATAGATGTAGCTACAGATTCCCATACTATGTGAAATAAGAAAGAGACAAATACATATGATATCACTTAAACGTGGAATTTAAAATATGGCCAAATGAACCTTTCTACAGAACAGAAACAGACTCACAGCCACAGAAAACACACTTGTGGTTGCCAAAGGGGAAAGGTGAGGAGGGACCTATTAGGAGTTTGGGATTAACATACACTAACCTATATGGGAAAAGAATCTGAAAAAGAATAGACACGTGTATACATATAACTGAATCACTTTGCTGTATATCTGAAACTAACACAACATTGTAAATCCACTGTACTCTTAAAATCTAAAATAAAAAATCAAAAGAGAAGAAAAGGCTTCTCTCTCTGGAACTGTTCCACTGAATACAAGCTGATGATCTCTAGGGCACTGGTAGGCTGGCTTTCCAAAAGGGACTCACAAACCCAACTTCTAGCTTTTATCTGGGAGGGAAGGAAAGGAAGGCTGAAGGAGGAATAAATGAGTTTGGCTGCATGACCTAATCACAGGAAATCATGGTTCCTTCCGCAGAAATCACTGGATGACGGCTGTCTGGCCTGGGAGACTATACTGATAACCTGATATTAAAGCAGATGCCCAGGATAGGAAAGAACTGGAGCACATGTCTGAAAGAAGAGGCTGAAGAATGCCTTAAACCACCGAAGGAAACAGTCAAAGTAGAAAGTGACAACAGGATGGAACTAAAGACTCTCATACTAAGTAAGTCAGAAAGAAAAAGACAAATACCATATGATACCACTTATATCTGGAATCGAATATATGGCACAAATGAACCTTTCCACAGAAAAGAAATGCATGGACTTGGAGAACAGACTTGTGGTTTCCAAGGGGGAGGGAGTGGGATGGACTGGGAGTTTGGGGTTAATAGATCCTAACTATTGCATTTGGAGTAGATAAGCAATGAGATCCTGCTGTATAGCACAGGGAACTATATCTAGTCACTAGTAATGGAACATGATGGAGGATAATGTGAGAAAAAGAATATATATATACACTTTGCTATACAGTAGAAATTGACAGAACACTGTAAATCAAAAAATCTTTTAAAAAAATAAAGTGACAAAAGCATCTTTATGTATTAGATTGCCTGTTAGAGAGAAAGGAAAGAAAGGAGGTTCTGTGCTGTTCCAAGAAGCAGAATGAGAACAAGTCAGTTTCAAGGAGGCCAGTACCCAGAGGCTATTTTGTGTCAGTCTAGGTGAGAGATGATGGTGGCAGAGAGAGAGGACACAGATCAAAGATGTACTTTGGAGAACGACTTGCCAGTACTGGTGAGGAACTAGCTGGGGAAGCAAAGATAAAGAAGAGAGGGTGGGGTCGAGGACTTGGGCATTCAGAATAACTTATAAGAAGTTCAAATTATGACAAGTGTCTTTGGGCTGAGGGGAGAAAATCATCTCTGTAAAGATCCCTTGGGTGAAGGCTGCAGAGATACGCGGACTGCCCTGGCCTCAGTGGAGATGAGTTAGGAAGATCTACCCTCCAGCCAATCAAATGCTACCCACCTGCCTGCTTTGGCCTAAACTGTCTCCACTAGATAAACTACTTTAAGGTAGCCAGTTTCCCAGTCACAAAGCAGTACATCCTTGCGAGCCGGCGTACAAAGTACCTGGGGGGGTGTGCAGTGCTGGCCCTTGTACACTAGGCCATGGGGTTAGGCAAAGTCACTTAAGACTTCAGCAAAGAACCTGACCTCCATCAGTTTAACAATTTCAAGCCACATCCTGGAACTGACTCAAACGTGTTTATTGAGCTAACCAGAAGTGCACAAAAGAGACTAGGAAAGATGTTCCCCAAATACAGAAAAACTAGCAGGCTCCTATCATTCAACACAGGAAGTGACCCTCTCCAATGCTGTGGTAAAGCCCCTACCCCTCCAAACAGGAGAAAATAGTCACTCTGCTCACACACACAGGGACAGAGCCACAGTGCATCAGGAAGGATGGGGGGCTTATGCTTCTCTATCCCAGCATCAGAGGAAGGTCAGGTTAGAAAGGCACATCCCACCTCTCCTTCCCCTGAGAGACCAGGGGGTGGGGAAGAAATGACTCCTTTCGCTCTGTCTCCTGTTTGCCTTTTCCAAGTGGTCATGTCGTGGAGATGGGAGGGGCATAGGGTCGTATCAGAAATCCTGTGATGAGAAAGATGAAAGTAAAATACAGAGGCGTGACAACGACCAAAGGGTAGAGAGGTGACTGCAAGGGCCTCTAGATAACAATTCTCATTCTCTTCCTGCACGGCCCCTCCCGCCAGGATAACCCCAGAGCCCCAAGAGAGCTGAGACAGTGGGCCGGGAGCTGTGTCCTTTCTTTCCACCTTTCTGACAGGTACATGGGTTCCCTGCCAGCATCTCCCAAGGAAGCACAACCCCCCTAACTTGCTTTAAGCCCATTTTGGGAACACTCACCTCAGTGTTCAGTTCTGTAGCTCTAAGAGGTCCGGCCTGTGCTCACCAGTGGGAGACTGCTAGAGAGAATGGGGTCAAGAATCAGAAAGGTCCCTCCCCACCCGCTTCACCTGCAAACAATAACAAAGGTCCCTTTCCAGTCTCACGTGACAAGCAGGGAGGAAAGAGAAGCAAAGTCAGGGTGGACGGCAGGGTCAGAGTCATCAGAGAAGTGCCTCCTTTTCTGGCCTGCTGACTGGAACTCTTAAATTCGTTCAGTTTGGAACCAAAGAATGGGATTTTCCCTGAGGGGACTTTAGGAAAGACTACTTTAATAGAGGCCCTGCTGTCTAGTCTCTGCGTTGAAAAGGTTGTCTGGTCTTCCCTTTGAGCATAAGACTTCCACTCTCCTCTGCTCTCTGTGCCCTTTCTCGTCAAAGAGCAGACAACACAACCTTTTTCTGTTTAAAAGGTGCCTTCACTTCGTATTTTGTGTAAAAGGTTCATTTTAAAGATGAGATTGAGAGGGGTTAAGGAGCTAACTTGGTAAAGTGGTGGAACGGAGGACTCTCAGGTCACCTCACTCTGATTCCATGCTTTTCCTATTGAACTGGCAGCATTTCTTTCTACAACTGATCGATCATGTTGTGTTAGCTTCAGCAGGCAGGCTACGGCAGAAAAGGGAGTGGGTAGAGGAAGAGGGACTGCGGCAGCCCCCTAAGAGGTGTGCCTACTGCGTGCACGTGTGTTATGAAGAGACTTAGTGAATGGGCTGCAAGGTTGGACTGGGTGACCTTCCATCTCCAGCTGTGGGAGCACCTTTAATTCTTAGGAGAGTCAGAGGCAAAACATTTACATGAGGATTGAGAGGGAGAATGGTACCTCAAGTCCCTTTTGATATCTAAAATTTCCTTTCTCTATTTCTTTAACAAAAGTAAGGTCCACACAAAGTGAAAGACTACTTACAAACCTCCCTCCTTCATGATTCTTTCAAAACATCCTGGGCAGCTTCTAGGATAAGGCATCAGCAAGACTGACAGAGGAGAATGATTCTAGATTCTCTCCCTTGCAACTGCTTCTACGTTTAGAGGAAGAAGGGCCTATTAGTCCACTCACCTTGCCTGGATCTTGCCACTCTTCACTTGACTCATTCTGAATTTCTAACTCTTCTTCATCCTCTTCCATCAGGCTGAGTCTGTAAGCAGTGGCAAAGAGCAGGGGTTTTCAAGAACTGCTGAGTTTCTCAGGGGCACCCAGGGGAGCAGGGTGGGCAGCAGAGAAGGGCTCCAGGTACCCACTGTGCTTCAATCAGAGCAGCTCTACTTCATATCAGTTTTACATACTAGACTCCGTATTATACCGGGAGGAAGTGCTCTGTAGTTACGACAAGTCCACAGAGACCATCGCAGAAGCACTGGTAAGCGGAGAATCCCCTCACAGTGGGTGACATATCTGAAGTGAGGATAGAATGATGAGAAAAGCTTACCGGGTCAGTCGGTTGCCCAGACTAGGGCCGGAAGGGTTGAGTGAAGTCTGGAAATGCTGTGGACTTGAGAACCTCGACCTCTGGATGCCTAAAGGCGGCTGGCTGTGGGCAATGAAGTTGGATCAGTGACACGGGATAAAAATAAAGGGTAGAAAAAGGAGGTAAAGTGGCCAGCAAAAAGGTCAGAATGAAGGAAAAAAGAGAAAATATTAAGGTTAAACAGGGTGTGTGTGGGGGGGGCAGAGAACCTGAGAATGAGGGGTGCTACAGGAGGGAACAGCATGAAAGAAATGGTGAGACATCAAACTGGGAAATCACAGCGAGGCTCTCTCAGGGCTGCACCTTTGGGTAAACGCCAATTCTAAGCTGCCTTCTTCTTCCATCTTTTCCAACCCCACCAGGGGCTGCCTACTCTTCACAGCAGTCGAGGTGAGGGTGGGTGTGTGTGGGATGCTGACCAGCTGCAGGCTTTCCTCCTGGGATGCAGAGATGTTCTCTCCGTGCTGCCTGGAGGGGTCTGCAAAGCAGCAGAGGCGCATATTAACTGTAGACCAAGTACTGCCACAGATGCTTTTAGCTTTTCAAGACCTGCTCAGGATTTGATAAGGAAAAGTTAAGAAAAAAGAGAATGGACCTGTGTTTCCAATAAACCTTGGGACCCCACATGGCTCCTCCTAATCTCCTCAACCTATTATTAGTTGTGTAATATCAAAGGATTCAGCTCTGGAACCTTTTTGTCTCCATCTTCACTGGCTTCCTCAGTCATTCAGGTTCAGAGCTTTAAATACCAACTTGCACATCTATCTCAAGCTTCTGCCTCCCTCCTGCACTCTCCCCACTGCACTCCAGGTTCCCATCCCCAGCTGTCTGTCCAACAGCTTCACTTGAAAAAAACATGGCTCATACCAAAGCCCTGATCTTACTTCATACTCACAGCCTGCCCCACTTCATTTGCTGTCAATTCTATCCTTCCAACTGTTAAAGATGACTCCAAGGATTTTGGCCTAACTTCTTTCTGTCTTATCTCCCACATGCACTTTGTTAGGAGGTCCCATCTATGATATCTCAGAAATATGTCCTGAATCTGGCCACTTCTCACTACCCCTGCCACCCCCACCCTCCAGTTAGCCCACTCTCATCTCTTGTCTGGGCCCCTACAGCAGCCTCCTCACCAGTTCCTTGGCTTCCACCTCTGCCCCTCCTATAGTCCTCAAAATAGCAGCCAGAAGAAGCCCCTTAAAATATAAAGCAGATCACTCTCTGCTCAAATCCTCCAATGTTTACCCATTTCACTCCTAGTAAAAGCCAGAGTTTTATTCTGGCTCATAGGCTCTGGACTCCTACAACCTCTCTGGTCTCATATCCTATATAATCTCCATTCAGCAAAACTGGCCTTCTTTGCGGTTTTTTGAACATGCCAGACACATCTCATCATGGCCTCTGGACTGGTTGCACCCTCTTGTCTGCTATTCTGATATATACCAGGCACCCCCCCCACTTCCTTTAGTTTTTTGCCCTTAATTCCTATTCTCTGCAAAGCTTTCCCCTAATCACTCTTCACAAGGCTGCAATCCCCACCTCACCAGTATTTCCTCATCTTCTCCCATGCTTCACCACCACTGCACATATCACTATCCTACATGCTTCTAAAGAAAGTTCCCTGCTGTACTGCCAGCACAAAGTATTCATAAGTATCTGCTGAATGAACAATGGAACTAATCTTTTCAGTTTTATCCTACCTCTACAAACCCCATGTTTCAGGTAAACCAACTACATAACTATGTGCTTGGGTAAATGAGTACCTTCCTATGTTTTGCTTATGCTATTCTGCTAGCCCATGAGTATTCTTCCACTATTTAGCTTACATAAATCTTACACATTTTTCAAGCTCCAGCTTAAATTCCATCTTCTTCATAGATCAACTAAACTTAAAATGATACTTTCCTTCCCTGAATTCTATAGCATTCATCTGTCAAACCCTCTCAAACCCCCAGAAAGTTATCACTTTCTGGTGACATAACTCCTATTTTCTATAAATGTATTTTCTTTCCTATTAGATGGTAAGCTGCTCGAAGAACTTTCATGGCCTCTAAAACACCTAACACAATATCTTGCATACAGTAGGTCCTTTACAAGCATTTATTAGTTTACTGATTAAAGACAAGAGTTTCCTGGTATATAAAGGATAATTTTAGGTGGTATACAGAAACCATTAAAAAGAAGTCATGCACTAGGAGTTCCCATTGTGGTGCAGTGGAAACAAATCCAACAACTATCTATGAGGACACAGGTTTGATCCCTGGCCCTGCTCAGTAGATTAAGGATCTGGCATTGCTGTGAGCTGTGGTGTAGGTTGCAGACATGGCTCAGATCCTGCACTGCTATGGTGTAGGCCAGCAGCTACAGCTCCAATTCAACCCCTAGCCTGGAAATTTCCATATGCTGCAGGTGTGGCCCTATAAAGAAAAACAAAAAAAAAGGAATCTGGGTCAGACCTACCTATGGGTCTTGGATGGTCTCCTGGGAAAGCAGGGGGAGGCTGTGGCTCACTATGGGGGCAGGACATTGGAGGCAGAAGTCCCAGGAACAGTCATTGGAGTGAGTGCCCCTGGAGGCTGCCATTTTTTAAAAATCTGGCTCCACCCACCAAGGCTGAGAAGACTCAGGTCAAATAATAAACAGGGTGGGAACACAGCCCAAACCAACAGCAAACAGGATGTCTAAAGTCCTCCAGGCACAAAGCCACCTCTTATAACACCTAGAGACAAAGTCCCACCCACCAGTAGGCAGGCACCAGTCCCTTCAAATCAGGAAGCCCGCCACAAGCCCCTGTATCGATTCCAACTACATGAGGGCAGACACCAGAAGCAAGAGAGGCTACAACTCTGTAGCCTGCAAAAAGGAGACCCCACACAAATCTAGACAAAATGAAAAGGCAGAGAAATATGAGCCAGATGAAGGAACAAGACAAATCCCCAGAAGAACAGCTAAGTGAAGTGGAGATAAGCAACCTACATGAAAAAGACTTCAGAGTGATGATAGTAAAGATCCAAGATCTCAGAAAAAAATTGGCAAAGATCAATACATTATAGGGAATGTTTAATAAAGATATCTAAGACTTAAACCAGTAAAGATGAACACAACAACCACAATAAAAAATTCACCAGAAGGACCCATAGCAGAATACAGGAGGCAGAAGAATAAGCAATCTAGAAGACACATTGGTGGAAATCACTGCTAAGGTACACAAGAAAAAATAATGAAAAAGGAAGTCTAAGAGAACTCTGGGACAACTTTAAATAAACCAACATTCGAATTATAGGGGTGCCAAAAGGAGAAGAGAGAAAGGGCTAGAGAAAACATTTGAAGAGGTAATAGCCAACATCTTCTCTGACATAGGAATCATTTATTCAAATCCAGGAAGCATAACAAATACCATACAGAATAAACCCACGGAGGAACACCCTGAGACACATATTTATAAAACTGACCAAAACTGACAACAAAGAGAAAATGTTGAAAGCAGCTAGAGAAAAGCAACAAATAACATACAAGGCAACTCTGATAAGATTATCAGCTGACTTTTCAGAAGAAACTCTGCAGGCCAGAAGGAGTGACATGATATATTTTAAGTGATGAAAGGAAAAATCCTACAATCAAGAATACTCTACCCAGCAAGGCTCTCATTCAGATCTGAAAGAGAAATCAAAAGCTAATTCAGCACCACCAAACCAGCCTTACAAGAAATACTAAAGGAACTTCTCTAGGTGGAAAAGAAAAGGCCACAACTAGAAACAAGAAAATTACAAAATTCTGTAATAAACTATATGGGAAAAGAATGTGAAAAAGAATGGATATATATATACATATAACTGAATAACTTTGCTGTACACCTGAAACTAACAACACTGTAAATCAACTATATTCCAACATAAAATAAAAATTAAATTTGAAAAAAGGTTAAATTTCATCAAAATTAACTTTTTTTTTTGGTCTTTTTGCCTTATCTAGGGCTGCACCCGCAGCATATGGAGGTTCCAGGCTAGGGGTCTAACAGGAGCTGTAGCTGCCGCCCTTCGCCACAGCCACAGCAACGCGGGATCCGAGCCACATCTGCAACCTACACTATAGCTCATGGCAACGCCGGATCCTTAACCCACTAAGCAAGGCCAGGGATCAAACCCACAACCTCATGGTTCCTAGTCGGATTCGTTAACCTCTGAGCCACAATGGGAACTCCAGAACTTTTGTATTTCAAAGGATACCACCAAGAAGATGAAAAGATAACCCACAGAATGGGAAAAAACTTTCTACATAAGGGATTTTAACCTAAAATATACAAAGAACTCTTACAACTTAACAACAAAAAGACAACCCAGGAGTTCCCGATGTGGTGCAATGGGATTGGCAGCATCTCTGCAGTACCAGTAGTAGGTTTGATTCCCAGCCCAGCAGAATGGGTTAAAGGACCCCTGTTGCCACATCTGCAGCACAGGTCACAACTGCGGCTCAGATCTGATTCCTGGCCTGGGAACTCCATATGCTGTCGAATGGCCAAAAAAAAAAGAGGAAAAAAAGATGACCAAATTTTTAAATGAGCAAAGTATTTGAACAGACATTTCTCTGAAGAAGACCTACAATATACCTAATACACATGTGACAAGATGCTCAACATGATTAATCTTTAGAGAATGCAAATTTAAACTACAAATAAAAAAAGACAATAACAAGTGTTGGCAAGACTATAAAGAAACTGTGGCCCTCATATGTTGCTGCTGAGACTGTAAAATGATATAGGCCCTTTGGAACACAATTTGGTAATTCCTCATAAAGTTACACATTCAGTTACCGTATGATCTAGCAATCTCACTCCCAGGTATATATCAAGTGAAAACTTACGTCCATGCAAAAACTTACACACATGAATGTTCATAGCAGCATTATTCATAACAGAAAGTAAAAAGAACCCAAATGTCAATCAACTGATGAAGGTATAAATAAAATGTGGCATATCCGTACAATGGAATACTATTTGTCCATAAGAAGTTATGAGGGGAATTCTCTGGTGGTGCAGCAGGTTAAGCACCAGCTTGGGTGGATGCTGTGGCACAGGTTCGATCCCTGGCCTGGGAACTTCCACATGCTGTGGGTGTGGCCAAAAAAAATTAGAAAGTCATGAAGAACTGATAAATGCTAAGTGTGTTTGAAACTTGAAAGCATTATGCTAAGTAAAAGAAGACATACAAGGCCACATATTGTATGATTCCTTTTACACAAAATGTCTAGAAGAGGCAAACTCAGTCAGATAGGAAGTAAATTAGTTATACTGTCTAGGCTGAGGCAATGGGGAGAATGGTGAAATGACTACTAGTATTTTAAAATGTACATGAGAAAACACTAACGCATCAACGTGTGATTTCTAGGATATTATCATTCAAGATGACACTATATAAAAAACGAAAATTGAAGAAAAAAACTTAGGGAGTTCCTGTCGTGGCTCAGTGGTTAACAAATCCGACTAGGAACCATGAGGTTGCAGGTTCGATCCCTGGCCTCGCTCAGTGGGTTAAGGATCCGGCATTGCCGTGAGCTGTGGTATAGGTTGCTGTGGCGAAGGCCGGCAGCTACAGCTCCTGTTAGACCCCCAGCCTGGGAACCTCCATATGCCGCAGGTGCAGCCCTAGATAAGACAAAAAGACCAAAAAAAAAAACTTAGGAAAATTACAACAGGTAGTGACATGATGGGAAAAAAATCATGAAGGTTATGTAAAAATCTTTAAAAATTGGAAAATAATATGTCAAGAAGGGGCATCCTAATTATACAGATTTCTTTGTTCAATCTTTGGATTTATCATTAGTTTCCATATTATTTTTCATAGATGTTGGCCATCTTTAGTTGGCTAGATAAACCTTGATGAAAATGAATACCCTTAATGATAGTTGGTGCTCAAAGAAATATCTGACCAAACGCAAGACTCTGAAGGAGGCAAAAGACCATATACTGCTTTTCCAGGTAGCAGTGATCAAGGAAGTGGCACTGAGCACCCTGATACCCACATTCACAGCACTTTACCTTCAGTGCGCCTCTTCTTGGAGCGGGGGCTGGCCTCTGCTGTGTTCTCCACAGGGCTGAGGGAGTGGCAATAGGTGGTGACTGGGCCCCATGGATGGCCAGGGGCCTGGGAGACACGATGCAGACACTTCTCCAGGTAGGACAGTCTAAGGAAGAAGTGGGATGGAGAGGCTGACATGGTCACAGCCTCCTTCTCCAACCCACATCTTTACCCAGCTACCCTCTCACTTACAGCAGCTGCTTGTCCTGATGCAAGAGTCGGGGGGAGAACTCTGAAAGGAGCTCCAGGAATGCAAGATTTGGGGGCTGACTGGTGGAGCCAGCTGGAGGAAGCTCTGACAAGGAGAACTTGATGCCTTCCCTTAGTTGAGCAGAATCATTTTAGGAAGATAGTCCCTTCCCACTTCCCTCCCAGGGCTGAGGCATCCTCTCCAAGTACTTCCTTCCTGGTCCAGGACCCAGCCTGTCTTCCAGGAGATATCCCCTCACCAGCTCAATAACTACTCTTCAACATGCCCGCCCTCCCTCCTCCCTCCCAGACCTCCCCGTACACAGCCTCTGGCTCAGCCCTCTTAGGAAGGTTCAAGTACCTTGCCTTCCAACCAATACTTCCTTACTTGTGTAGTGTGACCACAAGGTCACGGTTCTGCAGCTGCTGGGGCCCAAAGCTCAAGGCAAACCTCCTGGCCAGGTCTCTCATCTCGATGAAAGCCGGAAGCTCATTCAGGCCCTGGGGCCCCTGCTCCTGCAGTAGTTCTGTGTATAACTATATCCAGGAGACAAGGCATATGGCACATTTGGGAAAAGGAGAAGCATGGCAGAAGCAAAAGGGTACAGCATTCCCTTTTCTGCTGAGAAATTCTAAAGGGCTTGGGAAACCATCTGCTATTTTTTTTTTAACTCTTTCTTTCCTCCTAGGACACTGACCCTATTCCTGATCAGCTGCAGCAGAGAGGGCTTCACCCTGCTCTGTAACAATAAACAAACATGTCTGTAGTAACCGAAAGGGTGAGAAAGACCAGACTTTGAAAAAAATTAGGAATTCCCTATCATTTTATTGTTGGTGCTCCCATGTCCTAACTGACATGGGGTTTCTATGGGATGGGGTGGAAACTACCCAGTTAAAAAAAAAAACAAAAAACAAAAAACTTTTTATGGGTCTATTAGTTATGAGGGAGACTGTCATGTAAAACAGAAATCAAAATAAATTAGAAAGTTCCTGCTCTGAAGTATCTCACATTCTAAAGGGCTAAGCATAGGACAGCTTGTGGGCTGCAAGAGGGCACATCAGGTCTGAGGCTTTCTAGGCAGAAGGGAGTACCTGCTTGAGGCTCAGCAGCAGAATTCGGGAACAGTGACTTCGGTCAATCTGCCTTGCTCTAGTTAATGTTTCCTTGATAATGTCACCATAGTCATTGTAGAACTGATGGAGAGGAAGTGGAGAAGATATTGTCTAACCACAGAAAGAGACTGTTGCTGTTTTCTTTATTACAGCCCTAATCATGTCTCCTTGCGAAAGGGCCTTAGGAAAATGTGAATCTAGGCATTGAACAACTCACACTAGACCATATCTCTAGAATTCAGGAAAATATATAAGAAACTCTGCCCTGAGCTCATTTCTTGGAGAAGAAGGGTAGCAAGCCTGCCCACTGTCATCTTGCACTGAAGTCTTCGCTTTCTGCCTCTTCCCACCAAAACGGAAGCTCCAGGAGGCAGGAACTATTGTCTGTTTTGTTCACTGAGATGCCTGGGAAAGCAGGTACTCAATAAACAGCAATCGACACAATGGTGGGTTGAGGAAACTGAGATACATTATGTAGGTATCTTGTGAGGAGTGTACCCTGGTCCATTCTTTCTTCGTTTTTCTTACATTACCTTATCCCACAGACTAGGTTCAGAGGAAAAAAAAAAAAGATTTCTGGACAGGGAGAATATGACATTTCCTCTCCAATGAATTTCTTCCTCCTAACGGCTTTTTCTCCATAATTATTTACTACTAAATCTCTTGGACCTTTTATTCTCAACTCCTGTTGGTCCTTCCCCGCCCTGCTTCTCCTTAAAGCCTGATACCATCCTCTCCCTGCCCTTTCTGTAGTGCTACAGTTTCCACAGCGATGGCTGTGCTCAGCTTGGAGCCTCAGTGTACCTTGTTGTAATGTTTGAAGACATCTGAGGCCGCGTCCATCTCCAGCACCCCATATAGCAACAGCTTGCAGAACCCAGCCAGGAGGCGGCGCCGCTGGTGCAGCTGCTCGATCTGTAAATGATCCTCCTGGGAATGGCCTGGCTCACCTCAAACACAGAATGGAAATATCAGAACCAACGGAACAGAATAGAAAACCCAGAAATAAATCCAGACACCTACAGTCAATTAATCTTTGACAAAGGAGGCAAGAACATAAAATGGGAAAAAGACAGTCTTTTCAGTAAGCATTGCTGGAAAACCTGGACTGCTGCATGCAAATCAATGAAACTAGAACACACTCACACCATGCACAAAAATAAATGCAAAATGGCTTAAAGACTTAAATATAAGACAAGACACCACTGAACTCCTGGAAGAGTACATAGGCAAAACATTCTCTGACATCAACCTTACAAATGTTTTCTCAGGTCAGTCTCCCAAAGCAACAGAAACAAAAGCAAAGATAAACCAATGGGACCTAATCAAGCTGACAAGCTTTTGCACAGCAAAGGAAACCAAAAAAAAAAACCTAAAAGACAATCTACAGAATGGGAGAAAATAGTGTCAAATGGTGCAACTGACAAGGGCTTAATCTCTAAAATATACAAACAACTTATACAACTCAACAGCAAAAAAGCCAACAACCCAATTGAAAAATGGGCAAAGGACCTGAATAGACATTTCTCCAAAGATACGCAGATGGCCAACAAGCACATGAAAACATGCTCAGCATCACTGATGGTAAGAGAAATGCAAATCAAAACTACTATGAGGTACCGCCTCACACCAGTCAGAATGGCCATCATTAACAAGTCCACAAATAAACAAATGCTGGAGGGGATGTGGAGAAAAGGGAACCCTCCTGCATGGTTGGTGGGAATGTAAGCTGGTACAGCCACTATGGAAAACAGTATGGAGGTACCTTAGAAAACTATACATAGAACTACCATATAACTTAGTAATCCCACTCTTGGGTATGTATCTGGACAAAACTTTCCTTGCAAAAGACACTTGCACACACATGTTCATTGCAGCACTATTCACAATAGCCAAGACATGGAAACAACCCAAATGTCCATCAACAGATGATTGGATTAGGAAGATGTGGTATACGATGGAATACTACTCAGCCATAAGAAAGAATAAAATAATACCATTTGCAGCAACATGGATGGAATTAGAGACCCTCATAGTGAAGTAAGTCAGGAGGAGAAAGACAAATACCATACAATATCACATATCTGGAATCTAATATACTGCACAAATGAACTTTTCTACAGAAAAGAAAATCACAGACTTGGACAAAGACTTGTGGTTTCCAAGAGGGTGGGGGAGGGAGTGGAATGGTACGGGAGTCTGGGGTTAATAGTTGTAGACTATAGCCTTTGGGATGAAAAAGCAAGGAGATCCTGCTGTATAGCACCAGGAACTATGTCTAATCACTTGTGACGAATCTACATATGTATGTGTAACCAAGTCACCACACTGTACAGTTGAAAAATTGATAGCAAACTGTAAACCAGCTATAATGGAAAAATTAAAAAAAAAATCACAGATTCAGGCTTCCTGCCCTCTGTACCCAAGGCAGGCCCAAGCCCCAAACCCTTCGTGAATCCCAGGCATAGAGTCCCAGTACTACCGCCCAGTTCTCCTGGCTGGATGAAGACATGGTCCATGAGGAAGCTGGCTAGCTCAGACTGGAGAGTGGCTTCAGGAAAAAAGACAAGAGGTCTAAGGAAATCTCGTCCCCCTACAATCATCTGAGGGCTGAAGATGAGAAGCAAGTCACTTAACAAGACAAAAGCCTGTTGGGGTAGAAAAAAAAGAATGTTTAAAAAGGAGAACACTGACCAAAATAGAAATTACATCACTCTTTCCCCTCAGAACAGGGTTTCCTCAGACCAAGGCAGAGGTGGGGAGGGGCACGGGCAGAGGGGAGACTTGCCCCCTCGGTCCCACTTGAGTAATGCTCACCTGCTCCTGGATCTCAGGATCGACATCTGAGAGGCAACTCTGACAGAGGTCGCAAAAGGCCACCATCCTGCCCTTCAAACTCAATAGCTGATTCTGTGGAGACAGTTGCTTCAGGGGGAGGAATGAAGGAAGACAGGCTCTTATAGTCCCACTTCCCCTACTCAGATCCATATTCACCTGGGAAGCACCTGATCCAGAAACATGGGTTAGCGTCCAGAGAATGGAAAAATAAACAAGAGTCAAGGCTGGCAGGGTCACCTGTAACAACCAAATGTTACAAAAATGAGGGGTCAAGAGAGTAAAGGGCAGGTGGGGAGAGAGAGACACAGGTGGACACACACGAAGCAAGGAAGAAAAACAAAAGCAGATAAGAAGAGATAAAGTAAGATTAGGAGAGAGCCCCAACTCCTTTTCTGATAGAAAAGAACTGATTCTGGACAATCTTCAGAGGATTCTATCCTGGGTACAAATGCCGCCTCTCCCTAATTTACTTAAAGTCTCCCAGAATCCTGAGAGTTGCTATCATCCTTGACTCTCAGGAAACCAGAGAGAATGGCTGTTTAAGGTGTTCGGAAGTGCCTCCACCTTTCAAGAGTGGGAAGGAAGGAATGACACACATGATCGATAGATCTCCCTCCCACTCCACATCCCTGGGACTGGAACTGCCTGCGAGGGATGGCCACCTAAGACACAGGGCCCTTAAAACTCCTCCCCTGCCTCCACGTCTCCAACTTGTCTACTTGCCTGGTGAGGAACATCTCCTGTGTCCACCGCCCTCCGGAGGAGTTGGTAGCAGGGCTCATAGAGCTCCCAGCGGCTTAGGTCATGCGCACTTGGTGGGAGGGAGGGACGAGAGCGGAACGTTACACTGGAACAGAATGAGAGGAAGCAGCCCTACAGACACCAGAAGAAATAGAAGTAGGGAGCAGGAAGGGAGCTACTCACTTGTAGAAGGCAGAGAGGCGCTTCAGAGTGGCCGCCAGACTATACACCTCATCCTCATCTAGGAAGGATGACTGAGGAAAAAAGAAGGTCCATGATGGGATTTTCCTAAGAACTCACAGGTCCAGGTCCCCATCTCATGGCTTCTCCCCACAAAAGTCTGGGGTGTCCCATCTTGAAGCCCCACTTCCTACCTGCAGCAGCTCTTCAAGCTCCTGCTGGAAGCGGTCAGTCAGCAGATCCACCAGTTGGCTGCGGGCAAAGTCCACTCGGCTGAAGAACGTGAACTCGGGATTGCAGAGCAGATACAGGGCGTGAGCACCAGCCTCGAGCACCACAGGCTCCGCATGCTTCACCACCACCTCCTGGAGCTGCTGCAGGAGCAGCTCCAGGTGCTGAGAGAGAAAGAAGTGGGAGAAGACAGTGCTGTGGGACAAATCCTGAGGTGGGGGAGAAAAGAAATAGAGCTGAAAGCATTAAACTTCAAGGACAAAACGCCTAAGAAAGGGAAAGTTTATTGGGTTTTCTGGAACCCAGGTTCTTGAGAAAAACCAGATACTGGCAGTAGAACCTTTGGCCCTAAGATGAAAGAGGCAAAGTACGGAGAAGGTAACTTCCTCTCTCCTCACCTTCTCCAAGCGCCTGGTGCAATAGATACTGAGGTCAAAGTAGTTGAGAAGCTGTAGCAGCGGAGTAACCTTCTCTGCATCAGCTGAGAACTGTGGTGATTGAGAAGGAGGCCCACTTACTACCTGCTTACTCTGCTCATTTGGAGGCACTGCCTTCCACCCGCTCACTCCCAGAGGCTGCACAGTGGGGCAGGGTGGCTCTACCTTGGCCAGGAGTTGGGGGAGTAGAGGGATGAGATGTTCAGTCAGTTTCACCTTGTCGTCGGCCTGGATCTTACGTTCTTTGAGGGTTAAGCCCTGGAATGAGAGTCATTTGCGGGTGGGGGGAAAGGTTTGTTTACACACATTTCTCTGCTCAACAATCTTATCTTCCCAGGACAGAAAAGAGAATTCAGCAACTCCCTTCAGATTTCTTTTTTCTGGAAATGGAATTCTTTGAGGGGCAGAGGAGGGAACAGTCTAACATAAGACTTGAGGATAAGGACAGATGATACCTCTCTGGACATTTTTGTTTTTGTTGTCATTTTGTCTTTTTAGGGCTGCACCATCGGCACATGAAGGTTCCCAGGCTAGGGGCAGAATTGGAGCTGTAGCTGCCGGCCTTCGCCACAGCCGCAACAGCGCGGGATCTGAGCTGCGTCTGCAACCTTCACCACAGCTCACGGCAACGCCGGATCCTTAACCCACTGAGCAAGACCAAGGATCGAACCCGCAACCTCACGGTTCTTAGTCGGATTCGTTAACCACTAAGCCACGAAGGGAACTCCTCCCTTGTTTAGATTTAATATTGGTAACCAACCCGCTCCAATCCTCATGCCGTACCTTCCTCCCTGTGACCCGCCCCACAGGCGGGTGACCCTCTGTAGCTTGCCGGACACTAGACACAAGGATTTCTATCAGCGTGCTCTCCTGCACATCACCCAGGTCTGAGTTGGCAGAAGGATCAAAAACACAGAATCACAGATTAACCACTCTCCAGCTCCAAGCCCCCCAATCCACACTGCCCACGACACCTATGCTTTTTTACAAGTCGGGAGAGAAATCTCTCTGGGTTTCCTACTAGGAGGTAAAAGGCCCCATCCCCTGGCTACCAGGTGGCACACACTCTGGTCATTCTCCAGCAGCAGGCTTGTCAGACTCTCCCAGTCCTTCAGCTGAGGCCCTGCACAGTCCCACAGGCTGTCTACTAAGTACGCAGCATGGTCATGGAGCTGTGAAAGAAGGCAAATGTTAAGTCACTAAAGCTACATTTTATTACTATTATTAATTTTTTTTTTTTTTTTTTTGCTTTTTAGGGCTGCACCTGCAGCACATGGAGGTTCCCAGGCCAGGGGTCTAATCAGAGCTACAGTTGCCGGCCTACACTACAGCCACAGCAACACCAGATCCGAGCTGCGTCTGTGACCTACACCACTGCTCATGGCAACACCGGATCCTTAACCCAGTGAGCAAGGCCAGGGATCGAACCTACAACCTCATGGTTCCCAGCTGGATTCGTTTCTGCTGTGCCACGAAGGGAACTCCAAGCTACATTTTAAAACTCCAGTTAAGTGGCTACTAACGAACCATTTTTTTCCTTCCTGCAGTACCAGCTCCCATCCTTCTCTACCTGCAGGTCTTATGCACAACAGCCAAACAGCTCCTTTCCATACATCACCTCGCTCTCCACAAAAAAGGACAGCAGAAGGTGGAAGAAAGTCCTCTGGGCCCGTGGACTTCGGCGTCGCTCTCTCCCACCCATCATTCTCGTCTCACACTCAGGATAGAAGAGCCTGGTAGAAGGGACACAGGGCAAGGGCACAGCACAGGAGGAGGTAAGGAGTGCAATAACTACCATGGAGAGAAGAAAACAGTCCTAGGAGAGGAGTGAAGGAAAGAGAGACCCAGAGCTAAGGAAAGCCCCAAGGAGTTGAGAAGGGAAAGGAGATCCCAGGGAGACTTTAATATGCATGGGGAGCCCTAGGAAGAGCAGAAGCATATCAGAGAGAAAAAAACAGAGGCTTGTGCTCAGGAAATGAATGAAAGGAGTCCCACTCACTTCCAGTACAGAAACTCCCCTGCAGCAGAGGCCAGGGCCCTGTTAGAGGCATACACAACAGGGTAGACGCTCTCGCAGTCTGCATCTGTTAGCACCCCTTCCATGTTCCTGCCAGGGGAAAAGCAGAGCAAGTAGACAGGCACGTTGCCCTCGAGCACAACTAGGGGTAGAGATGAAAAGGCAAACCCAACAAGGATTAACTCACAAAAAACTTTCAAATGGGAAGTATGGAAGACAGGGATATGGAGAGTTAGAGAAGAAAGGGAATGCCCCGCCTCCCCCCGGAGATCTTACACTTAGGAATGACCTGTTTTTCAACTTGTACATAAACAAGAGTCAACTTATAATCGGTGGAGGAAAAGGACTCTGGAAGGGCCTGGATGGTGCTGAAAAGGTAAGTCTGAGATGCTTGTCTCTCCAATTCCCAGGACTCACTTAAGGATGAGTATTAGTAACCCGACGGCCTCCACTGCCACGTCGTACTCTCGGTCCATGACCATGGAAACCATCCGGTCCTGCAGGAAGGAGCACACTGCTCGATACCTCATTGCACCCATCCCCAAATACTATGTTCTCTTAGAATTTGAGAGATTTCTAAAGAGGAGTGCTATGGATATACAAAAGCAACAGAAATGGAAAAATGAGGTGAGGAAATGGGAACCACAGAAACCAAGCATGGGAACACTGTCCCAATTTTACCTTAAATCGGCTGGTAAAGAGCTCCAGGCGCGCAGTCAAGTCTCTGTTGCCATACAGCCCTTTAAGAGCCTTCAAGCACTTCAGACGGACTTCTCGATGCTATTAAGGAGAAAAGGAAACATGACCGACTCCTCCTCTACTCCCCACCACTGGGCCTCCATACTCCCCTCTCAGATTACCCATTCTGGCCTGGGGGTATCCTCTTATGGTGAGGCCTATAAGATGTCTCATAGACAGTAGACAGCTGCCGTCTCAAAGTCCAAAAGGATCAGAGCAGAATTTAGCAATTGTGATGAAAAGGATCTTTTGGCCACTGTCCTAACATTGTATTACCACTCTATCAATAACTTTCTTGCCTTTATATAGGCAAAGTCTTTCTCCCCAACTGTGGTTTCGAGGCATGTAATTTCCTAGATACGGCATCTCTCTCATAACTTATCCTACCCCTCCCCAATACTGGGGGAATTTTGAGGTTCACTGTCTTGATGAGTTTGATCAAGTGGCAGGACCAAGAAGAGTTGAAGGCAGGGAAGAGGACTGACGCAAGTCTTCACCTTATCATGCAGGGTCCAGCCAATATATTTTAAATAGCTGTCAGTGAGGAAAGAAGTACTGTAGCTTTGCATCCAAGACCCGATCTCCTCGATGCAGACAGCACGGATCTCAGGAAGGACATCCCTAGGCACAGACGGAGAGACTGGCTCTTACCACCTTCTCTCCAAACTCACTTTACATCTAGCAGATATCTCCTTGTCACAGAAGAATCTGTTTTCTTGACTAAACACCAGATACTATGCCTTTCATTTCCTCCTCCCAATGTGAATACAATATATTAAAAAGTGAACTCTTTCTTTCTGTAACCAACCCATAAAATATTTGAACTTATCCTACATACACCTTTTATTTTTTAATGTTTTTTTAAGGGCCGCACCTGTGGCATCTGGAAGTTCCCAGGCTAGGGACTGAATTGGAGCTGCAGCTGCTGGCCTATGCTACAGCCACAGCAATGCCAAATCGGAGTTGCATCTGTGACCTGCACCACAGCTCACAGCAACACCGGATCTTTAACCCACTGAGCAAGACCAGGGACCAAACCTGCATCCTCATGGATACTAGCTGGGTTCATAACAACTAAGCCACAATGGGAACTCCCCTACATGCCCCTTTTAAAAACTGATTTTGGAACTCAATTTAGCTGTTGGCCAATTTAGCTGTTGTGTATGTTTTTAATTGAGGTACCAAAGACATACAATATTATAAAAGATTTAGGTTACGATACAGCAACTCAATTTTTAAAGGTTATATTTCATTTAAAGTTATAAAATATTGTCTATATTCTATGTATTGTACAATATATCTACGTGTGTTCTGAGTCTACTTCAAGTAAAGATTGAATCAGCTGAAGGGTTCTGGGAAGGCAGAGGGCGAAATCCAGGTAAGAGTAAACAAAATGGGGAAAAAAAAAAAGGGAGACCCAAATACTAATGCTCAGGAGTTCCCTGATGGTCTAGTGGTTAAGGATCTGGCATTGTCACTGCTATAGCTCGGGTCTGGTCCCTGGACCAGGAACTTCTGCATGCTGCAGGTGCAACCAAAAAAACAAAACAAAAATTATGCTCCTTAATTCTATTTTTTTCTTTTTTAAATTTTATTCGAGTATAGTTTACTTACAGTGTTGCATTAGCTTCACACATTTATAGCAAAGTGAATCAGTTACACACGTACATATATCCATTCTTTTTCAGATTCTTTTCCCATATAAGCCATCACAGAGTACTGGGTAGATTTCCCTGTTCTGTACGGTAGGTCCTTGTTACTTGCCAATTTTGTATATAGTAGTATGTATATGACAATCCCAACCTCCCAATTTATCCCTCCCCCCAACATTTAATTCCACCAGTTCTTTACATAGTAGAAAATTCCCCTGCCTTTAGCACAGTGAAGTGGCTTGGAAAAGGCTTGCAGGGGTGTACACACTCAGAAAGGGCCTGCCTATCGGCTCTCTGGTCTTATCTTCTCAAGGCTCAAGCCCTGGGAAGATGAGGGAGGGGAGGTCTTAGGAAAAACTGGAGAAGAATACTCAGAAATGTCTTACCCTCTTTATCTTCTCTCTCAGAAGAGCTTACACGATTCTTTATGGGTGCGGATATATTAAACCTAATTTTGAATATTTGCTGTTAGTATTTTTGCTACAAGTGCATTAGTTATGAGACTAACCAGATATAACTCACAGTTAGGAGGAGATCTTGTCACTTCTACTGATTCCATAACCAAGGACCAAGCTGCTTCAATGAGAGAAACCTAGTAACTCACCTGTACCGATGTACAAAGACACCCCTGAAGAGGGCATTCATCATTCCCTCAATCTCCTCTTGATGCTCTTGGAGCTGGAAGACAGGGAGAAATAGGTCAAACTCTCTTTTTGTCCAATAGTATAAGGCCACAAAAATGTTAAGTATGACTTCCACCTACTTCCTATTTATTATAGGACACGGTATGAAGTTCTAGTATCTTATGTTCCCTTTTAAAACTTGTAATTCTGGAAGAAGCTGTATAGTCGGCTCAAGGATTTCTTTGTGTTTAGAAAAACTGTCTGAATCTGGGGGGTGGGGGGATGCACTGGGGGTTTGGGATACAAAATCTGTAAAATTGACTTGTGATGATTTATGTACAGCTATAATTGAAATAAAATCCATTAAGAAAAAAAAAGAAAGAAAAACTGTCTGGTTATTTTGACTATCTTTGGCTATTAACATGTGTAATAGCTGGCAGTTACACGTGTTTTTAACAACAACTGGGAAAAAATTTTTGATAAATGTAGTCTGCTTGCTAAAAGAAGAACTAACAAAAAAAGAAGGACGAGTAAGATCAGTGGTTCTCAACTGGATGCTCCCAGGGAACATTCAGCAGTGTCTGAAAATATTTTTGGTTGTCACAACCTGTGAAGGTTCTACTGCCATCTAGAGGATAGAGGCCAGGGATGCTGCTAAACATCCTGCAATTCCAGGACAGCCCCCTACTTAAAAAACCCTAAATTAGATGATTAATAGATAACAAGGAAGCAGAATTACAAGGAAACATTCTTTACTGACTCAACTCTTCAACAAATCAATATAGTGGGGAAAAACAGCAGAGGAGGCAGAGGTTCTGTATGAGATTAAGAGAGATTTAAGAAACACAATGAGAGTTCCTGTTGTGTCTCATCAATAAGGAATCCAACTGGTATCCATGAGGATGCAGGTTCAATCCCTGGCCTCACTCAGTGGGTTAAGGATCTGGCATTATCCTGGGCTGGCAGGTACAACTGCAATTTGTCCCCTAGCCTGGGAAATTCCATATGCCACACATGTGGTCCTAAAAAAAAAAACACACACACACAAAAAACCCACAATGACCAAATGTAATGTATAGTCCTCATTAAATCCTTGCTGGAATTAACCAGATACAAAAGGCATTTTGGGGACAAATAGAAAATTTTAAACATGAATTGGAGTTAGAAAATCTTAGGAAATCATTGCTAATAATTTTAGATATGAGGAGTTCCTGCTATGGTGCAGGGTACTAAGGATCCAGTGTTGTCTCTGTGGCAGCTTGGGTCACTGCTGAGGTACAGGTTTGATCTCCAGCCCAGTGCAACGGGTTAAGGAACTGGCATTGCTACAGCTGTGGCTTAGATTTGCTCCTTAACCCCAGAATTTCCATATGACACAGGTATGGCCACCAAAAAATATATATCTATGCCAATAGAATGGAAAACCTAGAAGAAATGAACACATTCTTAGAAAAGTACAATCTTCTGAGACTAAACCAAGACAAAATAGAAAAGATGAATGGACCAATCACAAGTACTGAAATAGAAACTGTGATTAAAAAACTTCCAACAGGAGTTCCTGTCGTGGCTCAGTGGTTAACGAATCCGGCTGGGAATCACAAGGCTGCAGGTTCGATCCCTGGCCTCGCACAGTGGGTTAAGGATCTGGCGTTGCTGTGAGCTGTGGTGTAGGTTGCAGACGCAGCTCAGATCCCGCGTTGCTGTGGCTGTGGTGAAGGCCGGCAGTTACAGCTCCTGTTAGACCCCTAGCCTGGGAACCTCCATATGCCGTGGGAGCGGCCCTAGATAAGGCAAAAAGACAAAAAAAAAAAAAAAACTTCTGACAAATAAAAGTCCAGGACCAGATGGCTTCACAGGCGAATTCTATCAAATATTTAGAGAAGAGCTAACACCTATCCTTCTAAAACTATTTCAAAAAACTGCAGAAGAAGGAACACTCCCAAACTCATTCTATGAGGCCACCATCACCCTCATACCAAAACCAAAGGTACCCCAAAAAAAGAAAATTACAGGCCAATTTCACTGATGAACATAGATGCAAAAATCCTCAACAAAATACTAGCCAACCGAATCTGACAATACATTAAAAGCACTGTACATCATGATCAAGTGGGATTTACCCCAGAGATGAAAGGACCCTTCAATATCTGCAAATCAATCAGTGTGATACACAACGCTAACAAACTAAAGAATAAAAACCATATGATCATCTCAATAGATGCAGAAAAAGACTTTGACAAAATCCAACACCCATTTCTGATTAAAAAAAAAAAAATCTTCAGAAAGTGGCCATAGGAGTTCCCGTCGTGGCGCAGTGGCTAACGAATCCGACTAGGAACCATGAGGTTGCGGGTTCGGTCCCTGGCCTTGCTCAGTGGGTTAATGATCCGGCATTGCTGTGAGCTGTGGTGTAGGTTGCAGACGCGGCTCGCATCCTGCATTGCTATGACTACGGCGTACGATTAGACTCCTAGCCAGGGAACCTCCACATGCCACGGGTGCAGCCCTAAAATGACAAAAGGCAAAAAAAAAAAAAAAAAGTGGCCATAGAGGGAACCTACCTCAACATTATTAATAAAGGCCATATGTGAAAAATTCAGAGCTAACATCATTCTCAATGGTGAAAAGCTGAAAGAATTCCCGCTGAGATCATGAACAAGATAAGGATGTCTGCTCTCACTACTTCTATTCAACACAGTTTTGGAAGTTCTAGCCATAGCAATCAGAAGAAAAAGAAAAGGAATCCAAATTGGAAAGGAAGAAGTAAAACTATCACTATTTGGAGTTCCCTTCGCGGCTCAGTGGTTAACGAATCCGACTAAGAACCATGAGGTTGCGGGTTCAATCCATGGCCTTGCTCAGTGGGTTAAGGATCCGGCGTTGCCGTGAGCTGTGGTGTAGGTTGCAGACGCGGCTCGGATCCCACATTGCTGTGGCTATGGTGAAGGCCGGCGGCTACAGCCCCTATTAGACCCCTAGCCTGGGAACCTCCATATGCCGCAGGTGCGGCTCTACATAAAGGCAAAAAGACAAAAAAAAAAAAAAAACTATCACTATTTGCAAATGACATGATACTATATACCTAGAAAATCCTAGATGCTACCAGAAAACTGTTAGAGCTAATCAATGAATTTGGCAAAGTGGCAGGATACAAAATCAATGCAGAGAAATAGACTGCATTTCTATATACTAACAATGAAAGATCAGAAAGAAAATTAGAGAAACTATCCCATTTACCACCGCATTAAAAAGAATAAAATACCTAGGAATTAACCTACCTAAAGAGACAAAAGACCTGTATTCTGAAAACTGTAAGATGCTGATGAAAGAAATCAAAGATACTCAGCCATTAAAAGGAACGAATTACCAACATTTATAGCAACATGGATGGACTTAGAAATTATCATGCGAAGTGAAACCAGTCAGACAATTAGACAGCAACACCCAAAGCTACCGCTTACATGTGGAAACTAAAAAGACACAATGAACCTTCTTACAGAACAGACAATGACTCACAGACTTTGGAAAACCTTGGTTTTTCAAATAAAACAATCTGGGGGGTGGGGGGATGCACTGGGGGTTTGGGATACAAAATCTGTAAAATTGACTTGTGATGATTTATGTACACCTATAATTGATATAAAATCCATTAAGAAAAAAAAAAGAAATCAAAGATGACACTAACAGATGGAAAGACATACCATGCTCTTGGATTGGAAGACTCAGTATTATCAAAATGACTATACTACCCACAGCAATCTACAGATTCAATGCAACCCCTATCAAAGTACCAAGGACATTTTTCACAGAACTAGAACAAAATATTTTAAAGTTTGGAAGCACAAAAGACCCAGAAGAGCCAAAGCCATCCTGAGAAAGAAAAATGGAGCTGGAGGAATCAGGTTCCCTGACTTCAGGCTACTACAAAACTACAATCATCACAATCATATGGTACTGGAACAAAGACAGATATAGAGATCAGTGGAACAGGATAGAAAGCCCAAAATTAAACCCACGCACCTATAGTCAACTAATCTGTGACAAAGGAGGCAAGAATATACAGTGGAGAAAAGACAGCTCCTTCAATAAGTGATGCTGGGAAAACTGCACAGCCACATGTAAAAGAATGAAATTAGAACAATTCCTAACACCATACACAAAAACAAATTCAGAATGGATTAAAGATCTAGATATAAGACCAGATACTATAAAATTCTTAGAGGAAAACATAGGCCAAACACTCTCCTGACATAAATCACAGCAACATCTTCTAGAATCCACCTCTTATTTAGAGTAATGACAATAAAAACAAAAATAAACAAGTGGGACTTAAACTTAAAAGTTTCTGCACAACAAAAGAAACCCTAAACAAAACAAAAAGACAGCCCACAGAATGGGAGAAAATATTTGCAAATGAAGCAACAGACAAGGGTTTAATCTCCAAAATTTATAAATACCTTCTGCAGCTCAATACCAAAAAAACAAACAACCCCATCAAAAAATAGGCAGAAGATCTGAACAGAAAACTCTCCAAAGAAGACATACAGATGGCCAAAAAGCACATGAAAAGATGTCCAACATCACTAATTATTAGAGAAATGCAAATCAAAACCACTATGAGGTACCACCTTACACCAGCCAGAATGGCCATCAACCAAAAGTCTGTCATTACTCTAAATGCTGGAGAGGGTCTGCAGAAAAGGGAACCCTATCACACTGTTGGTGGGAATGTACAAGCACTATGGAAAACAGTATGGAGATTCCTCAGAAAACTAAAAATAGAATTACCATTTGATCCAGCAATCCCACTCCTGGGCATCTATCCAGAGAAAACCGTGACTCAAAAAGACACATGTACTCCAGTGTTCACTGAAGCACTATATACAATAGCCAAGACATGGAAACAACCTAAATGTCCATTGACAGAGGAGTAGATAAGGATGTGGTATATATACACAATGGAATATTACTCAGCCATTAAAAGGAAAGAAATAACGGCATTTGCAGCAACATGAATGGACCTAGAAATTATCACGCTAAGTGAAGTCAGTCAGACAATGAGACACCAATATCAAATGCTACCACTTATATGTGGAATCTAAAAAAAGGACACAATGAACTTCTTTGCAGAAGATACTGACTCAGACATTGAAAAACTTATGGTTTCTAAATGAGACAGGTTGGGGGATGGAAGGATGCCCTGAGGGTTTGGGATGGAAATGCTATAAAATTTGGTTGTGATGACTGTTGCACACCTATAAATGTAATAACGTTCATTAAGTAATAAAAGAAATACTTAACTCCTTGCACAAGATGTAGGCACAACACTTGTGATGATGACTGCAGCCATGGAAACTGAGCAAAGTGGAATTATAGAGAACTCTGAAATTTTCTCTAAACTAGAAATGATTTATTGAGCCCACACTGCAGAAACAAGATGAGCATGAGCTCTGACAGGATAGGTCTATTAAACTATTGCCAGACTCCACCATTCCCATTCTGAAAGACTGCCTGGGAGCCTGTGCCTTAGCAGAGGGAAGCTCTTGGGGACTGATAAGGTGAGCAGGGCAGTGGATGGAAGACAGGAGAGGGGGAGAAAAGAGGCAAGGAACACTTCTCACCTCTTTGCGTTTCTCCAACAGGCTCTCTAGTCGCTCAGGTGCTCTCAGTCCTGGCCCCTTGTTTCGTTCAGCTTCATACTGACGCTGATTGTTGTCCTTGTGCAGACTCAGCTGGAGGGCAACTCTTACCAGGGAGGTCATCAGCTTCATGGCTTTGAGTCAGTAAAAATGAGATAAGGAAATCACTACTGAAGTCAGAAGAGTAAGGGTAGATTCAAAAAAGAAGGGGAAAAATGGCTATGAAAAAGAAAAGCTAGAGCAGGATGACCCTAAAATCCAAAGACTCACTGTTCTGGAGTGGACTTTTTCTCTCCCTAACTCTACTGGGCTTCTTTTAATCCTTAGCATATCCCCAGTGGTGAGCTATGTATGAGAAACACGGTAAGGCTGGAAACTCGCTGTGATCCACCTCTTTATACAAATCCATTAGCAAAAAACCGGATGAAAGTTTGGGGGTAAAAGAAGCACGACCTTCAAGTAAAGAGCTAGAATGCAGGTAGGAAAGAAGATCCAAGACTAAAGAGGAAAGTTCTACTAACCCCCAGAACACTTACAGAGTAAAAGTGACTACTTACCAGCCAAGGTACTAGTGTGACGGAAGGCACGGACTTGGGAGTCTGAGAGGCCAGTGAGCAGAGAGATGAGGTTGTCCATAGGAAAGCCATCGTAGAGGAGGCTGTACTGGCACTGATAGACCAGTGTCCTTACAAATTCACAGAAGCTTCCCTGGAACTTCTTCCAGGATGGGCCAGGAGCTGTCAGAGGATAGTCTCCTGAGTCCTACAGAAGGGTTTATGAAAAGGATGGAAATTTATTACTCTGTTTACCATATAGTTATTATTGCGACTACAAAGTCACAGGAACTAGATATCAAAACCCAATACTACAGGGGTTCCCTTGTGGCACAGCGGGTTAAGGACCTGTTGTCCTCACTGCAGCAGCCTGGGTTGCTGCTGTGGCACAGGTCCAATTTCTGGCCCTGGGAACTTCCATATGCCACAGGAGCAACAAACAAACAAACACAAAATCAATATACAATAAAAATGTATCTCTATTATACCTCACTTTCAATTCCAGAGGTATATTCAGATAATGTGTATAGGTCATTTTGCTCCTAAGAGATTAAATTCCCTCTTCTAAAAGCTATCCTACTTCCCAGAATCAGGAAAAAGGGGGTAATAGGTCTTGTATTTTGAAATAAGAGTGGCAAGAGGATCCTGGATCATCTTCCTCCACCTCATTAAACTGCTCTGTTAGGTGCCGGATGATCTCTGAGTTGGACATCTTCTTGAACATCTCATGGGTCACAGTGCCTGAAGAATGGAGGGGATGAGGTACTTAGAAGGAAAATAACAGGACACCATGACCATTTACATATACATTTGGTGATGAGCTAGGGAATATACAGAAAATAGCTTAGCTATGGAATCAGAAGACCTGAATCCTAGTCATAAAACTGCTACCACCTGAGTATCTGGTATAAGGCAGCCTCTCTAGAAAATCCAAGGGAATCAAACAGTGGAAAACTATGGTTAAAAAATATTCCAAACACAGTTCCCTTTGTGGCTCAAACAAATCCGACTATGAACCATGAGGTTGCGAGTTCGATCCCTGGCCTTGCTCAGTGGGTTAAGGATCTGGCGTTGCCTTGAGCTGTGGTGTAGGTCACAGACGTGGCTCGGATCCCGCGTTGCTGTGACTGTGGCAAAGGCTGGCAGCTACAGCTCCTGTTAGACCCCTAACCTGGGAACCTCCATATGCCGCGGCTGTGGCTCTAGATAAAGACAAAAAAGATAAAAAAAAAGACCAAAAAAAATATTCCAAACAAAAAAGAAACTTAAAAACTAGGCCAGATTCTGGATTCTTATAATACAACGCTAAGTCTTATAAGACTATCTGCCCCAGTAAATTAGGTCATGGCCTCTGGGTGCCTGGAGGCCCACAGCTTCAGTGGAGAAATATGAGATGAAGTGGCTGAGAAATAAGGAATAAGAAAATAAAAGGCTATTTCATTGAGAGAAAGGAAGACTAAAAGTCTGACGGTCCATTTCCAAATTTGTAAACATCATATCATCACGTTAACACGATTATTTTTCTCTCAAGTGTCTTGTCTCCAAACCAATACAGTTTCTTACTGGACCACTTCCCTATTTACCAATCAAAAAGTAGGTGATACTAGTTAAATAAATGAAACTTTTCTTATGCTTTAAAACTTTCTCCCTTTATTTAGGCTATGCCTAATCCTACTCATTTAAATGGAGGAAAAGTTTTATAATATAGGAGCAAAAGGGTGGGGATTAGAAGAGGGTAGGGGTTTCCTCACCTTTACATCCACAAGATCGGATGAAAAAGTTAATGAGCTCCAGGAATCCTGCATCCTGGTCTTGCTTGTAGCTATCCAGCCACTCATCTACCAAAGACTAGGAAAATAATGTGGATGACTTCTATTTTTGGCAATGACAGACGAGAAATTCTGTATAATATTCCCAATTAAAGAATCTAAACTTCTGATTAAAATATTAAAAACATCTTTTAAAATGTACTGAACTACTGTGAAAGGTAGAACTCCATAAAATCCAAAAATGAAGTGAAGGTAGCAATTCTGGGAGAGAAGCAAACTGACTTTTGCTCTGAGGGTTCTATTAAGACCTGGGAGCCCTTTCTATCCAAATGGCTGCACTGAATGTAGAGCATACGGTACAGAAACTAAAGGGCTTCCAATATGAGTAGTCCAAAGAGTCATATCCTCATGAAAGAAAGAGAAATAAACCTATAGATCAGAAGAGCACAGCAAGAAAACTAGCTTTTTTGACCTTACTGTGGGATGGAGGGAAAAAAAGAAATGTCCCTTAAGAATTCATTACCATAAGCGAGCTCTCAGATCTGTATTTGTAGTTCAGATCCATATTACTTATACAATCAAAATAATCTCAATCAGAATTTAATTAAAAGTGATTCTGGACTCTCACCATTCAACCACCAGAAGAAAACAAGTTTCCTCTCTTAACTACTCTCAACCCAGGCCCCAAAGAATTCCAACACTTAGCCCTACGTGGAAAACGAGTGGCTCACAATAAGACCTAGTAAAGAAACAGGGCACTGACAGTAAGAATTAGGAAAAAAGCAGAGAGAATTATATTCACAGGCTTTAGACAATGAAGTTATAAAATTATTGTTTCTATGATTAAATAAATTAGAGCTTGAAAGCAGAACCAAGTTAATTTTGAAAAGGGTCAAAATAAAATTTGTAGCTTCAATGAATGGATTAAAAGCAGACTGAACAAAGCCGAACATAAGATGAGTGAAATGGAAGATTAAGTCAAAGAAATTATCCAAAATGCAGTCCAGAGAAACAAACAGAAATAATGAAAGAGCTATTAAAACATGGAGAGTAGATGAGAACTTCTAATGATGTCTAACTGAATTCTACAAGTAGATAACAAAATGAGAAAGAGGAGATATTTGCAAAGAATTTTCCATAGTTGTCAGAAGACACCAATCCTCAGAGCCTGAAACCTAATGAATCTCAAGCATGACAAATAAAAAAGAAGTTTATACCTATAAACATCCTATAATAATCAGAACACAAAAGGAAAAATGTCTTGAAAACAGTCAAAGCAAAAACAAATCACTTACAAAGGGTATGCATTTAATATTACAAAGGAAAACATTTACAAGTTAGATATGCACAAGTACATTAGCCCCTAGCCATATGTGGTAAATTAAAATTAAACCAAATAGTGAATATTAAAAACGTTATTTCCTCAGCCACATTTCAAAATCCACATGTGGCTAGTGGATACTGTACAAAACAAGTGATACAGACATCTCCATCATTACAAACTGTTGTACAGACAGCACTTAGAAAGATAGTCAACTTTCAGAAGCAATATGGGAAGTGAGAAGGCAGTGGAATAATCTTTTCATGTGCTTAGAAGAAAAAGCCATCCTAAAATTTGATACCCAGCAAACAATCTTTTAAGAACAAAGGTAAAGACATTTTATACAAGCAAAAAATGACTTAGTAAACTCTAAAAGAAATTTTAAAGGATAAACCTTGGATAGCCAGAAAAAGTCTGTGTGGAAGATTTGAGATTTGGAAAGAAATGACAAAGAAAATGATTAAATGTAGGTAAGCATAAACAAACATTTAAAACATTGATGTATATTTGTTGGTAGAGGAGGGAAAGACAGAACTAAACACTGCACAATAAACAGGATGTAAGTTGGAAGGTGCAACTGAAATTAAAATGTGCTTAGGTTCTTGTTGAAGATAGAAACTTGAAGCAATCAAAGGAGAAAAGAAACAGAAAAGGCAAGATAAAGTGGAAACACATTAAATGGTAGTAATATACTGAAGCATTATCAGTAGTGACAATAAGTGTAAATGAATTAAACTCTCTTGTTAAAGGAAAGATTGGCAGAATGGATTAAGGAACATAACACAGATAAATTACTATATGCAGAAAACACAGACTCCAAACATACACAAAAGATTGAAACTATAAGGATAGAAGACGATACAAGACATATATTAACCAAAAATATAGCTATTGTAGATACGTTAACATAAACAAATTTTTGTCTTAAAATGTGAATATTAAAGAAGTGTCAGTGCAGAACAAAAGGTTCAATTTACTAAGAAACGAAGCCTCAAAATATTTAAGGCAAAAATGGGTATGAATACAAAAGGAGTAACTGAAAAAGTCACCTTCACAGATTTTAACACACCTCTATAATTGATATATCAAACAGACAAAAAACCCTACCCCCCAAACTGTAGAAATATCAAAGTAGTATCACATTTAACACTTTTTATCTCACCCAAGAGAACACTGTACCCAACAAATGAAGAACACACATCCTCTTCAAGCACATGTATGATAGTTTTAGAAACTACGCTGCTGCGGCTGTGGTATAGGCTGGCAGCTGCAGCTTTGATTTGACCTCTAGTCTGGGAACCTCAATATGATGCAGGTGTGGCCCTAAAAGGCAAAAAAGAAAAAAAATATATAAGAACTGACTAAATGCGAGGTCATAGAGCTAGTCACCCTAAGTTTCAAAGGTTGCATTTTCTAACCACACGGAGTAAATAGAAATCAGTAACAACAATAACAACAAAAGAGAAAATCTCCATGTAGTTGAAAATTTTAAACTTTTGTAAAAACTGCAAAAATCTACCTTACACATCAATACGGGTGAATTACAAACTAAAGTCACAGAAGACTACATTAAGAATATAATCCATTTGTCTAAATTAAGGGACACATTCATCAGCAATAAAACCATAATAAAAGACAAGGGAATGACTGACAGAAAATTCATACTAGTGGTTATCTCTGGGGAGTCAGGGGACTAGGGGAGTAAGGTAGAGGGAAGATACACAGTCTCTGCAACACCATAATGTTTTATTTCTGAAGCTAGGGCTAGAGACCTGAGTGATCGCTAAAAAAAAATTTAAAGTACATATAAGTCTTAAACATTTTTAGATACAGAATTACAGTAAAATTGTTGAAAAAGAAGTGTGGGGAGGAAAAAGAATTCAGCATAATTGTCAAAGTGAAGCTAAAAAGTGACAAGGATAAACAAGTTGCCACCCAAATCTATGCTGCTTCTCTAGATTATCCAATGCCTCTCCTTGCCTCCTCCATTAATCAACAAAGGCAAAAATCTATCCCGTTCTGTGATACTTTTAGGAAAGGAACACTTCCTCTCATGTGAGAGCCCCCTTACATCACTCCAAGAATTCAATGTGGTCTTATCTGCCTTCCCTGATATAGGTTATATTCACTAAAATGTCTACATTAAATCAAGTTTGTAGACACTCATCTTTCCACCCAACAAGGGGTGAGATGGTATCAAAAAACAGGTGAGGCACTTTTTACCTGCATGTCACTTTTGGCAGCTTTCACAGCATCAAAGAGATCACTGGTTGGTGGCTCTGACTCTTTCTGGCCACGAGCACGTACCATTTGGGATTCCTTCTTTGGATGTTTTGCCACCTAGTAAGTATAAAGAGATCACGAATATTTTTTAAATGTGAAAGTAGCTTTAACACGTGGTCTCATCATTATCACACAGGTAAGCTTCAATTGCCAATTCCACAGCAAGGTTCTGAGTTATTGACTTTGATTAGAAACAACTGATTTTTATATTGCCAGCTTTATCATTTCTAACCTCTTCTCCTTTTAAAAATCCCTTAGCCCCATTCCCATTCCTCTATATCCTAATACCCTCTTCTCTCATTCATTCTTTGCTCTTCAAAATCTGCCTCCTTCCTACCTGTGTCCCTTTAAGCCCTGTCTTTTCATCAAGCCTATCAAGCCCTTCTAGGTTTTATTTTGCTGCTTCCCAGAGCAGGTTCAAAAACAAAACAAAACAAGACTGACTCACTGGGGTTGTTCTGAGTGGTCGTTTTGCCGCTCTCTTCTTCGCATTTCGTATCAAACTGTCTTCAAAATCACTGCCTTCACCAGATGACAAAGATTCACTATCCCTATGAGGGAGTGTAGTTCTGCTTAGATACAGCACCCCAGTCCCTATATACATAAGAGTGTAAATGAATTATAATTTCTCTTTGTCTCGAACCGTACACCCTCTCCATGAGAATATATTCAGATTTTAAAAAGAGATGAGCTTACTGTTGCCATGAAGTAGGGGCAACACCTTAAAGAAAAACCTTCACTTGAATAAAGTATTTGAGATAAAGAATGAAGAATTGAAGCTTTCCTAATATCCTCTCCCAGTAAGAACACCAAAATATAAGATAGTCACGATAAGAAAAAAAAAAAAAATCACAGAAGCTGGCAGGGAGACCACTGCTGTGAAAAGAAAAATCAGCATGGCTCAGGAAGTCACGCATTACTTATACACCAACAGGAAATTAATATGTGCCTGGAGTTAAGTTTCATCCCCTGAAACAAATTCACCATGTCTTATTCATTAGAGTTAAGTTTTAACATAGATACAACCTGGCCCCAAAGAGCAGCATTGACAGAAACAAATGATTCAGAAAAGACCGATTAAAACTAGCAGGGGTTATTTTTATAATTAACTAAGTACAATTTTAAAAATTGTGAATCACGATGTTCTACACCTGAAACATATATAATATCAAACATCAACTATAACTCAATTTAAAAAATACCGGGGGAGTTTCCCTTGTGGCTCAGTGGATACCAACCCAACTATTATCCCTGAGGACTGGGGTTTGATCCCTGGCCCCACTCAGTGGATTAAGAGATCTGGCGTTGCTGTGGCATAGGCCAGCAGCTGTAGCTCTGACTTAATTCCTGCCTGGGAACTTCCATATGCTGCAGGTGTGGCCCTAAAAAAAGGGCGGGGGGGGGAATAAATCAGACTTTGCATGGGATTATTTTTTCCTAGAAAAAAAAAAACCAAGGTATAACTTCCACAAAATAAGCTACCACAAATATCATATATGGTAACAGATAAGAACCTATTTATAAATTTCCCAAATAAAGTACAGGCCACCAACTAAAAACTACGTATTAGTTGTCAGGCAACAAAGAACTCGATTCCCTTTCCCTCATCTCCCGGCCCACGGGTGGCTGCCTGTGATGATCGTACAAACGCGTTCAAGAACGGATTAGGTAAACTGAATGATGGCTTTACAAGAGGATGGATTATTCTCGACGCTGCCAACATGCAGGGCAGCCGCAAAACCAGCCAGCAGAGCTGGCGGAAGAGTCACCTTCTGAACCAGCCCAGTATCTCCTGTCTTTTATACAGTCACACGCGGGTTACTATCCCTGCTGCAAAATGAGAAATGGAAAAGCTGTGGACCATGCAATAGTTTCTCACTGACCCCACTCACCCTTTTGAAGCCTGGTTCGAGTCCCAGTCATCACGGGGCACGCAGACAGATGAACTAGAGGACGCAGACGAGCCACTCAGCCCAGGCTCCACGGCTCTCCGCAGCGGGGAGGACTCGCTGCTAGGGGAGGAGGAGCTCTGGGGCCGGGAGGAGGAGCTCTGGGGCCAGGAGGAGGAGCTCTGGGGCCAGGAGGAGGAGCTCTGGGGCCGGGTGGAGGATGAACGCAGGCCAGGCATGGTGGTCCAGCTGGGAGGAGAGAGAGGGAAGGCTTCCTGCCCACCCGCCGCGTCTCCAGCCCAGACCCGACGACCCCCTTCTTTCCAAGAAAACGGCCCCGGAACTGGGTGGGGGACCCACAAAAAAACAGACGGAGAGACAGAGTCCTGACCTAAGGCCTCCCCCACCCCCACCCCACGCCGACCTTGGCCTCGGAGCTGCTCTCCAAGTGAGGAGCAAGGCGCACGCCAGGGCAGCTTCGGAACCAGGTCACGTTACAAACAATAGACTAAAAAAAACAACAACAACAAACAAAACCTTAAAAGCACCTAGACTTCCGTTTCTACAAGGTTAGAACCTGGTACCCAAGGACCAAGTGGGACGAGCCTAACGCTTTTGCGCCAGAGGCGCCCGGAGAAGATAGCCGGAAACGCTGAAGGAGTCAGAGACAGCTTGCGTTCTCCATTTTTCCAGAAAGGGCAGGGCAGGGCAGGGCAGGGCAGGGCAGGGCGGGGGGAAACTCTGCTCCACCCAGGCCGCTTTTTTGGGGGTTCAGGAGCCGTCTAACCACTCAGGAGTGACCACCAGCCCTTTGGGGCCAGGACTGAGATTCCTGGCCTCTGAGGTACGGAGGAGAGAGGGCCCCCTCTCAAAGCCGGAGTGCTGCTGCGAGGGTGAACACTCGGGTCAAAGAGGAGTCTCACTGTCTGAGCCCGGAACAGCGTTGAGGAAAAGTCACTGCCTCGGGCCGCCCAGGCTCTCCGTAGTCCCCTCCGGTCCTGAACAGGCGCCCGCTGCTCCCCTTCCTGTGGCAGAAAAATCCAGAAAAACGCGGGAAGGCTCGAGCTGCGCCGTGCGCAGGCGCGAGCCCAACGGCTAGTCTCAGGGCTGACAAGTGTCGCGAGGCTTGGGCGTGTGCAAGCTCGTGCTCAGCACGTTCCAGTCAGGCCGCTCCCGCAGCCTCGTGTGACCACAAGTTGTTTAGCGTGCCTCCATGTCACGTGGGTTGTGGCGCGTTGGCCACCTACTTTAGCTGAGGTTCCTCCCAGCCCCGCCCAGGGCCCGCCCAGACCACGCCCCTCCGCCGATTTCCTCCTCCATTGGCCGGTTCACACTAGACTAGGAGTAGCTCCTTTAATCTGGCTTCTCAACTGCCATAGGCTGGGTTCCAGCCAGGCCCCGCCTTTTGAGCGGGATCGCCACGCCCCTCCCCCACCAACTCCCTTAGTTCCGCCGAGTCCCACCCCCATGCCGAGCTTCCCCAGTACATTGGCTTAATTTCTCTCTTGACCCCGCCCCTGAGGCTGGCTGCTAACCATTATTGGCGGGGCTCCGCCTCGGTTCCCGCCCACTGTCCGGCTCCCCGCTCCCATTGTCTCGGCAGATGCCGCCTGGTCCATCTATTCTGCCAGTGTTCAGTTTTCGGAGGTCGTGCTCTTTCTCTGGCCGACAGGGCGGTCCCGCGGCAGAGAACCGGCTTCCCGAGTTCGAGTGGCTCTTCTTTCCTCCTTAGCACCCACTTTGCCGTCCCAAGGTGGCAGCAGCTATGTACGCGCTGCGATCTCTTCTGCTTCTGCTGTTACCCCTGTGTCCAGGTCCTGGTCCTGGACCTGGTATCGAGGCAAAGGTCACCCGGAGTTGCATTGAGACCCGGCAGATCCTGGGGGCCCGGGGATATAGCTTAAGCCTACTCCCTCCCGCCCTGATCTCAGGTGAGGAGAAAGAGGAAGACTAGAGAACTGGGGGCGAGGGAGGAGGGCGGGGGCCGGTCCTCCTCATCTCTTAACTCTCTTCCCTTTAAGAGCAGCCGTTGTAATAACCTTTTCATCTCATAGTAATAATGTCTCTTCTCCTGAACTTCTTTACCAGGATCACAGTTACACCCCTCACATAATAGCTCTCTACTCCACCCCCATCCCAGGAATCCCTTTCTCGTAATTTGCACCCCTGTTTCTTTCTTCACATCCTAATTTCCCCTCACTATTTCTATGAGCCCCTTCTGTGATAATTCTTTTGTACCAAGTAACCCCACTCCTTCAAGCCCCGTTCTTCCCATTGAAGCCGTCCTGTAGGTCCTTAGAGGGCTGGGGTGTGCCATGTTAGGGAGGCTACCTGAGGACCCTCCAATAACTAAACTGGCCCATCTTTATTTGAACCCAAAGCTAACGGCAGTGGATCTGGGATGGGTGAGGTGACAATAAGGAGGGGGTAGGGCCAGGTGGGAATGAGCTGGCAGACAATAGAAAAGAAAGAAGACAAGTGGAAGAGAAAGAATGGCCCCCAGAGATAGGCGGAAGGAAGGAATTTCACATCATCTCCTGCCATTCTTTCATGTCTCCTCTGTCCAGGTGAGCACCTCCGGATCTGTCCCCAGGAGTACACCTGCTGTTCCAGTGAGATAGAGCAGAGGCTGACCTGGGAGACTGAGACCACCTTCCGAGGCCTGGTAGAGGAAAACGGCTCATTCTTGGTTCACACACTGGCTGCCCGGCACAGAAGATTTGATGGTGAGGACCTGGCATCCCCAGACCTGGCCTCACACCTCCTCACTGTGCTCATGACTCCAGCAAGCGTCCTGTCCCCATGCCCTACTCCATCCCTAAGGCCCTGGCTTAGCCCCCACATCCCCAGTCTAGGCTCTCTCTCAGGGTCCTGCAGCCACCCCACCTCATCCCCAGTCTGCCCAGGACTCTGAGAGTTGCTTGATTTCTAACTCACTTGCCTTTTTCTTCTCTGCTCATGCCCATCTCTTCCTGCTTCTGCCATTTCTCTTTTCCTTCCTTCTCTCACCCCGCCTCTCATCCCTTTCTCTGCACTTGCCACAGATGTTTTTCGGGAGATGCTCTCATCAGCCGAGCACTCCCTGGCCCTGCTCTTCCACCGCTCCTTCGGCCGCCTGTATGCCCAGCACACCCCCTTGTTCAGTGGCCTGTTCTCTCAGCTACGGGACTACTATGAGAGGTCCGGTAAGGGGTTAGATGATGCCTTGGTGGATTTCTGGGCTCAGCTCCTGGAGAAAATGTTCCCCCTGCTGCACCCACAGTACACCTTCTCCCCCGACTACCTGTTCTGCCTCACACGCCTGGCCTCCTCTGCTGATGACTCTCTGAAACCTTTCGGGGACTCACCCCGCCGCCTCCGCCTGCAGGTGAGGGGCCCCAAGGCCTGAGCTTCAGCCACCTCTGACGTAGTGACCTCTGAACTGTGCACTCACCTATATATAACCCATTCACCCCCTGTATATCCTGCATGGCAAGGTGACCCCCACCTTGAGCCCCTGTCACCTCAGCCTAACCCAGTGTTCCTTGGTCTCCTTTAATTGGATGCCCCTCTCACCCCCCCCCTCAGCCATTCTGTGTCCTAGTTTCACACAAGTCATTGATCCATTTACCTGCTCTTGCCCCCCCCACCTTTCTGCCACCTCCTCCCTAATCCGTGATATCTTGACTTCCTCTGGCTCAGCTGTGAACTAGACACAATATTTGAGAAGGACTTTCACTTATAGTATCTCATTTAATTAAAACCGTAACTTGACAAAGTAGATATTAGCATTCCTATTTTATAGATGAGAAAACTGAACCTCCCAGAGGTTAAGGTGTTGGCAGAGCTGTATTTTACAGCCAGGTCTCCCGGCTTCAAGTTCAGAGTTTGTTCTGATACAAGTCCCTCTTGTCTCCAAGCCCTGTAAAACGTAATCCCTCCACCTCTTCCCAAACCCAGTTTCTCTTGATCCTTCTAGACTAGGATTCCTTTGGCCTCTTGAACCTGCCTCCCTGTGCCACTTGACATTCCTAACCACCCCAAGATACCCAACAAACCTCACCCCCCACTGCTCATCCCCTTGGTGCAGTCTCTCGGCCCCAGTGTTGACTGATCCTTGACAATGTTGTGCTTTTTCTCACCTTCTTTCCCCTCCCCCAGATAACCCGGGCCCTGGTGGCTGCCCGGGCCTTTGTCCAGGGCCTGGAGACTGGAAAAGATGTGGTCAGCGAAACACTTAAGGTTAGAGGGGGCAGGGCCCAGGGAGGGAGAGGAAGAAGTCGGAGAGGCCCCATGTGGAAGAGTCAGGTGCCAGCTGGTAGGAGAAGCCCTGGGCCTTCCCATATCAGCCTTGAGGTCCTGGCATCCCTGAGTAAAACAGGAAGATTGGAATCTCCCTTGTGTTATGACCCATGACCTCCTCCCACCTCTGACCGTCTGATGACTCTTACCCACTGCCATATTCTGGGGGCCTGCTCCCAGCATCTCTGAGATTGGTTTTCTCCAGGACCCCTCAGTGGCTCCCTCTTCCCTGCCACTGGAGGCCAGATTCCTGGCTTGGCCTTCAAGGCCCTGACTCAACTGTCCATTCTCTCTCTAATCTCCCAGCCTTATTTCCTGCATCTTCAGTCTCCTCTCTCCCCAACCACAATGGGCTCACTCTTTTCCTCGAACCTTTTCTCAGACGCCCACCCCACCCCCACTGCCCTTCTAGTTCCATCTTTCCCAGGAAGCAATGTCTGCACCCTGGCCCCTAGGAACCTCCCTCCTCAGATCTATAGCAGTCTCGGGGTCACTCCTGCTGCCTCATGGGGTCACCAACTCTAGATGTTCACGCCCAGCTCTAGATGTTCATGTCCAGAGCTTGGGAAAGTGGGGTGGGAGGTTTGATTTCTCTCTGTGCCCAGCACCAGGCTTGGCTGAAGGCAGCCACAGTGTTTGTGGATGACACAGCCCTGCTCTCTGCTCCCAGATGCCGATGTCCGAAGGCTGCAGGCGGGCTGTGATGCGTCTGACAGGTTGCCCCCTTTGCCGGGGGGTCCCCTCGCTACCACCCTGCAGGGGCTTCTGCCTCAACGTGGCCCATGGCTGCATCGGCAGCCAGGGACTGGATCCTGACTGGGGGCCCTACCTGGGTGAGGGGATTCAGGAAAGCCTGGGAGGGGGCTGCCTGCGTGGGGATGGGCAGTGTGGACTGGGGAGGGAGTTTTAAGCAGTACTGAGGGCAGAGGATGAGGGGACTCTTCTGTGTTTCCCCCGTCTAAGACCTGCTGCTTCCCTCCCGGCCAGACCTGTGGGAACTTCCCAGTTCAGTGAGAATTTCTTTGGAGGTCCCTTCATTTCACCTTTTCTCTCTTCCTCTCTTTCAAGATGGTCTCCTGTTCCTGGCTGAGAAGATCCAGGGCCCCTTTTCCTTTGAGTTAGCAGCCCAGTCCATCGGGGTGAAGATCACAGAAGGTTTGATGCATCTGCAGGAAAACAGTGTGGGGGTGTCAGCCCAGGTACAGGGGCCACGAGGAGGGAGGGAGTGTCAGGCTGGGGGGCTGAGGGGAGGACAGGAGAGAGAAGAGTGGAGGGGAGGGCCAGGGTCCGGGGAAAGTCGGGTGTCAGGGGGACACCTTAGGGTCTCTGGGTAAACGGGGGTGTTGCGGGAGACTGGAGTGTGGGTTTGTCCACGGGATGACTGTGTGTGTGTGGGGGGGGGGGTCTCTTCCCGATGACACAGGTATTCCACGAGTGTGGGAGCCCCCAACCCGCGTCGGCCCGCGCCCGCCGAGCCCCAGCCCCCCGGGAGGAGGTGGGCCGGCTCTGGTCGGCGGCGGCGGCAGAGGAGCGGCCCGCAGCCGCTGCGGGATCCAGCCTGCCGCAGCTGGTGAGTGGGTGGTGGGCGCGGCGGGGGCGCGGGCGCGGGCGCGGCGGGGGGGCGCGCGCTCCAGCTCCGCCCGGCTGTCTCTTTGCGCCCAGGTGTGGGAGCTGCGCGAGCGGCTGGGCCGAGTGAGAGGCTTCTGGGCCGGGCTGCCCCTGGCGGTGTGCGGGGACCCCCGCATGGCGGCGGACCTCTCGCAGGAGGCGGCGCCCTGCTGGACCGGAGCTGGGCAGGGCCGGTGAGAGCCGGGCGGCGGCGGCAGCGGTGGCGGCGGGCGGGCGACCCCGGGGGCGAGGCGAGGCGGGGCGGGGCGGGAACCTTTTGAGCTGTTCTGCTCGCAGGTATTTGTCACCCGTAGTCGGGAGCTCCCAAGCTCAGCAGTTCGACAACCCAGAGCTGGATGCGGAAGCCTCGAGCCCCGACTTCCAGACGCGGAGGCGGCGGCTGCAGCTGCGGGCGGCCACTACCAGGATGAAGGCGGCGGCCCAGGGACACGACTTGGAGCAAGAGGACTGGGGTGAGGCCCCGGGGGCGGAGCGAGGGCCTCGCTCCTCCCAGCTGTCCGTGATTAGAGTCCGGCCAAGCCGTAGCCCCTCCCCTGGCATCTCTTATCGTTCATTCATTCGCTCACTCAATTTACACGCACGTACGGAGCGCTTACCTCAAAGGAAGGGGCGTAGAAGACCAATGCGCGGGAAAGCACCAAAACATTCTTACAGAACTGGACGGAAGCTCCTGAGAGTGGGCAATGAGCTGTGAGAGACTGGGGAGGGCGGCCAATCCGGGGAGGTGGGGAATTGGGGTGGGGGCAGAGTTTGCCAGAGAAAAAGCAAGGCATTTACATTTTTTTCCCTTCTCCTGTCTCTGTCTCTCCTCCCCCACCTCTCTTCCCGCCTGCTCGCTGCTGCTTCTGTGTCTGTTTTCTCTTTTTCTGTTTATCCTCTCTCCCCATCTGTCTGTCTC
>PVHT021183640.1:1826066-1878636 GCA_004024745.2 Catagonus wagneri
CCTGGCCTTCCTGCCACTCACTTTCTCCCTCCTCCCAACCTGCCTGCTCCCCCCGCGCCACTGATTTTATCACGAGTTCTTTTCCTCCCTGTCTGCGTTTCTTTCTCTCTCCCCGTCTCCTGCTCTGTCATCCCTGTCTCCTTTTGATCTTTCTCCACCCTGCAGAGGATGCTAGCGGCTCCGGAGAGGGACAGCACTATGCAGATGACTGGATGGCTGGAGCAGCAGCTGCTGCCTCCCCAGGTCGGCCTCCTCGCCCTCCTCGAAGGGATGGTGCTGGGGGTAAAGGAGGCGAGGTCCCTATCCGCCACAACCAGGACAGGAACAGGACTGGAGGGACGTCTATTGGTTTTCATGCCCAGCCCCTCCTCATTATCTTCCTCTCAGCCCTGGCTCTGTTTGGACCCCGATAACAGGGGAGGGGTGCCCTGGCATCAGAAGGGTTCATGGCCCTTCCCTCCTCCCCCCCTGGAGAGGGTCTGGGGAGGAGTCGAAGGGGGCTGCAGAGAGGCTAGAGAAAGGACTTTTTGGGTGAATGGCTGGGGCCCCAAATCCAGATTTCCATTGGCGGGTTGGGGGAGGGTGTTCACAATATTTATTTTTTCATTTGCTATCTGGGGAGAAGGGGCTGGGGTATTTATTTAGGAAGGAGGTGTGGTCTCTCCAACCCAGCCTGAATGAATGGCTGGGCTGGTGATCAGCTGCAACCAGGAGAGAGGGAGGAGTTTTAGAGTTGCAGTTGGGGGGGGGGTTTAAGGAAGTGGGAGTGTGGGGGGGGCACCCAGGCTCAGAAACAAAGCTGGGTGCTGATGGGGTGCAAGGCAGGGGACTAGGGTGGGTGCAGATAGGATGTCAGGCTCTATGGGCCTGGGTTCTATTGAGTTTTTTCAGTACCAATTTTTTTAAGTAAAATGCCAAAAAAAAAAGTTCATCTCATGGCCTCTGCCATCCACCACATCCTTCACAAGCTTGCTCATTTCATGCTTCAGTGTTCAACTCAGTGTTTATTCCATAAATAAACTGCTAATTTATTGAACACTGTGTGTGACTTTCTGTACCTTCAGCCCCCGAGCCTCTGACTGCGGCAGCCCATTTTCTGCCTGCTTCTTGCCTCTCTTGGAACCTGTTCCCCAGGGATTGAGTTTGGACAAGCTGTCCACCCTCTGGGTCTGAGCACCTTCATCTGCAAAGTGGGGAGAATTGTGGGCACTGGCAAAATTCTTTTGGAGCCGACGCATCGTTAATATTACCACACCACTGCCCCCTGCCTTTAAGGTGGCAGCCCCTGTTCTCTGTATCAGCTTCTGGTTACCTTGTCACATCCTTGACAATATCAGCTTTCAACTCTTGTCTGTTAACTTTCTCCTTTCTTTGGACCGCTTGAATGAGTCTTTTGTCCTGCAGAAGGCAGAGGGAAAAAGGTATAATTGATTCCTAAGTGTGAAGGGAGGGTGGAAGTGGTGTCTTGCAAGGCCAGGTTGGGTGTCTTGACGGCGAGGGAAAGACGCAGGGAGGGAGAGACCCAGAGACGCGATCAAAGCTGAATCAGCTTAGAGACTGGCGGGACAAAGGGAGGGAGGGGGAGGAGCTTGGGCGCTGAGAAAGTTTATGGGGAGAGTTGAGCCGAGCGAGGAACCGGGCGGTGGCTGGGGCGGGCGGGAGGGCCAGACCCTGATTTCCCTGCTGCTCCTCAGGTGGCCTGGTGAGTGGGCAAGTGAAGCCAAGGTCTCGGCTAGTGGAGGGAGGGACTCTAGAATTTATGGGAAAGAACCCCGGAGGGAGCCAACCCAGGGCTAGCGACAGACTGAGCAGTCACCAATGCTGGAGGGGACAGCGGGCTGGAACGGGGGTAATGGGAGGAGACAGAGATGGATGGGAGGAATAGAAGAAATCTGGGTACAGAAGGGAGCCCACTGCGTGGTTGGATCCTGGGGGCTGGGCTGGGGGCTGATGCCAGAGGGGGCGGGTCTCTAGGTAGCAAGTGTGGGTTCTTTGCCTGGGGTCACTCTGGGCTCGTCCTGGAAAAGGGTTCTCAGGGCTTGTTAGAGGGGCTGTGGCCCCTGGCTGTGGGTTGTAATTTGAAGGGACAGGTCTGGGCTCCTGGTTGATTGAGAAGCTGGGGCCTGGGAAGAAATTCCAAAGCTCAGCGTTCGCATTTTTCTCTAGTTCTCTTTGTGTCGCAGAGTCTTCCCCCACCACCACCTCCAGCCCCACCCGCTCAGTCCCTTCTGGGTGCACTGATGGGGTTGGGAAATGGGAACGGGAGTGGGTCCGGATCTGGGCTTCGTAAGCAACCCTACGACACCAGCCGCCACCCTCCTCACAGACTGGGGTCTGCCCGGCGCTGAGAGGGAGAGGATGCCTAAGCCTGGCCGAGACGGTCGACTCTTACTCTTTACAAAGCCGCTCCTGCAGTCTTGCCTCCCTGGGTTCCTAAGCCGGTGTCTCATCGGGCCCTCATGCCCCGCTGACAGCTCATGCTCTCAGCCTCAGAATGCGGCTCTTCATCCCAGCTTATCAGAGACGGGGGCTGACGAGGCAGCCGAGGGACTGGCAATGGTCCCACCTCACTGGTAGGAGCCGACAGGGCCGAACTTCCCCCTTCGCTTCTAAATCCCTGACACTCAGGAGAAACTGTCAGAGGGTGCTGGGGGAGCTGGAGGCTGACGGCAGAGGAGCAGCAGTGAGGCACCTAGAAGACCCGAGGGTAGACAGGGTCCCCCTCACCCGCCCCGCTGCCCCTCCCACCCGAAACGAAGTCTCAGCCGCAGTAGCAGCAGGAGAGATAGCTTTGCCCTCTTCTTACACTCCCCTTCTTCCCCCTCATTTCCCTTCTAGACGCTGACGGAGGCAAAAATCTGCTAACTCAGGGGGCAGACTCAGCCGGGGCTGCGAGCAGACCTGGGTAATGACCCCCCGATCTCGAACTGGCGCCTTCCGCGTCTGCACGGCGGTCTCAAGCTGTCTCTGCTTCTGTGCCCAGCCCTGTCCCTGTCCCTCTTTAGCATCACCTTTCCCAGTGCCACATGGGCCATCTGTCTCCTACCAGGACCATGCGCCTCTGGGGGCCTCGGAGCCTGGGGGTGGCTCTGGGAGTCTTCATGACCATCGGATTTGCCCTCCAGTTCTGGGGGGGTCCCTTCCAGAGGAGGTGAGTTCTCATCTTGTTCTAATGTCCCCAGAGACGCCCCCCCCACCTGCTCCTCCCCATCCCACCTGGGGCTGTGACCCTTGCGGACACAGAGGATGCTCCATGTCCTCCGTCCTTGCTACAGACACCCATCCACCTGCTGCTGAGGGACAAGACACCTCCCCTCCTGTCTCTCCCAGGCTCCCAGGACTGCAGCTCCGACAGTCCGGGGCCCCATCCCCGGGACCAGCTCTTCTGTCTTGCTCACCACGGCAGCGACTCGTGTTCCTCAAGACTCATAAATCCGGGAGCAGCTCCGTGCTGAGTCTGCTGCATCGCTACGGGGACCGGCACGGGCTGCGCTTTGCCCTCCCTGCCCGCTACCAGTTTGGCTACCCAAGACTTTTCGAGGCCTCTCGGGTCAAAGGCTACCGCCCTCAGGGGGGAGGCACCCAGCCCCCCTTCCACATCCTCTGTCATCACATGAGATTCAACCTGAAAGAGGTGAGGGCTGGAGACGGGGGGTGGGTGGGACTGGGGAGAAATGGGCTCAGGGCTGTGTGGCCAAGACCACCAGGGGAGGAGGCCCAGGCCTGGGGGCTCCCCGGGCATCCCCCTGCCCAAGAGTTGGGCATGGGGACCACAAAGGTGAGAGTCCTGTTCCCCTCTCTTCATGTGTCTCTTGCTCAGTTTTCTGGCAGCTGAAGTTCTGCCCTCCCCCACCTAGAGTTTACTCCAGTATCCTTCCTGGACCAATCTATCCTGCTAGCATCAGTGCCCCACCAACCCTGATCCCCCCCGCAAAACTCTGCCTCCAGGTGCCCCTTTCCTGGCGCCTTCCACTGACACTACCAGGGCCCCTGCTCAGTTGCTGCCTTCTGACCAGTCTTCATCTCACTCCCTTCACCATGTCTGCCTGATTTTGAGGTCAGCTATGCCAAGCCCTAGCCCAGTCCCAGCGGAGAGCCTCGGTTCTAACCGGGGAGATGAGTGCACGCACTCTCATGTCATCCACACACACAGGAGCTGTGAGCTCTTGGAGGAAGAAAATCCATATGCAGATGAAAACACAGGGAAAGAGGGGACTTTCATGGAAAACTTCTTGTGTGCTGGGTAGTTATCTCACCATTACCTTACCTGGAGGGTACTGTAAGTCTCCACGACACAGATGAAGAGGTTGAATCTCAGAGAGGCTGTGACTGGTCTCTGTGAACAGAAACTAGCAGACCTGGGCTTTGAACCCAGGCCCAGGTGCTCCAAGATCAAAGCACCTTCCGCGATATGTGTGCATGTGTGTTTGTATTTGGAACTGGGGAGAGGATATTCATCAAAATAAGTGGGGCTTTCTGGAGCGGTGAGTTTTATAAGAAAGAGTGAACATGACTTTGCAGTAAAGAAAGCATTAGGCAGGGAGTTCTCGTTGTGCCTCAGTGGTTAATGAATCCGACTAGGAGCCATGAGGTTGCGGGTTCAATCCCTGGCCTTGCTCGGTGGGTTGAGGATCCGGCGTTGCCGTGAGCTGTGGTGTAGGTTGCACACGTGGCTCGGATCCCGTGTTGCTGTGGCTGTGGCGAAGGCCAGTGGCTACAGCTCCTGTTAGACCCCTAGCCTGGGAACTTCCATATGCCACGGATGTGGCCCTTGATAAGACCAAAAAAAAAAGAAAAGAAAAGAAAGCATTAGGCAATCTTAGAGCAAAATATCTCAAAGATGTGGTGGTGGGGGGTATGTGTACGTGTGTGCGTGTATACGTGTGTGTGCGTAGGTGGCAGAACTCCTGCAGTGACTACAAAGACAGTCCTGTTGAAGAAAGCTGGAGAAAGTAGCTGAGTTCCATGAATGTGATCGAACTGGCAGTGAGGGGCCCTGTTGGGGGCGAGGTGAGGCTAGCGATCACTGAGGCAGATTTCCCCGGAGTTTAGGATCATGACCTTCATTGGTACCACCGTTCACTGAATACCTCCCATGTTCCACGCACTTCCACATTCTTCAAGGTAAGTGTTAACCCAGACTTATGGATGGAGGAATGAAGGCTCTGAGAAGTTCAATAACCTGCTCAAAGTTACACAACTGGTAAATGGCTGAATTGGGAGTTTGTTCCAGGTCCAGCTGATGCCACAGCCTGTTCTCTGCACCGTTCATTCCTCCATGCCTTCAAAGAGACACACAGTTCATGGATTCTGCCCTGCAGACATGTCCACATCTGCAGAGCAGATTGGAGGACTTGTCAGAGAGTCAGGTTCAATGACGGCAGTCACCTTCAGAGGCAGAAAACTCCTTAGGGAGCCCAAGAGCCGGGTTCTGACATGGACCTGCCTGCAGGAACATGTTAGGGCGTGGCTCAGCCCCATTCCCTCCTTCCCTCTTGCCCAGAAGTGGGATCACATGTCCCAGGCCTCAGTGCAGCACTCAACCAAGTGGCCAGGGCTCCCCAACATCCATTCCAAGGGTGTCTCTTGCTCTCCAAGATGTGAAGAAGCCCCCCAAGTGACACATCTTTCGGCCATTCTGGGCTTGGCCTGCCCCCGAGACAGCATTATGGTTGTCCCCTCTCCTCACTGTTTGCTGCCAGTGATTCCCCCTGAGGAGGCCTGGGGCCAATTCTTTTCTTGGAGCTGTGACCAAGAGTGCCGGGGTAGGCACTTAATAGGTTTTCGTTGGACAACTGAACACAAAGTTTGATTACCACAGGTTTTACTGACTAAGGCAGACAGAAAAGTCCAAGGAAATTAATGTTCTCCGGGAGCGCCCCACATTCCACATTCCTTCATATCCTTATCTCACGTAATCTCTGCAATCACATACCTCCGCAAGGAAGGTACGATGGTTCCCATTTTGCAGATGAGCAAATTGAGTCTCAGAGACATTAAGTACCTTATCCAAGATCTGTGCAGCTAGTGAAAGAAGCTGAGAGGTTCCCAGCAGAGCTGTCAGAAGGAGGCTGGAAGAGGCTGGGGTTTGCTCTTAGTTTCTTCCTGGCCTAGTTCTCTCTAAGTCTGTTTTCTCTCCTCTGCAGGTACTTCAGGTCATGCCTTCTGACAGCTTCTTCTTTTCTATTGTCCGAGACCCAGCAGCTCTGACCCGCTCTGCCTTCTCCTACTATAAATCCACCTCATCGGCTTTCCGCAAAGCACCATCCTTGGCTGCCTTCCTGGCCAATCCTCGAGCCTTCTACCGGCCTGGGGCCCGTGGAGACCACTATGCACGCAACTTGCTCTGGTTTGATTTTGGCCTCCCCTTCCCTCCAGAGATGAGGACCAAAAGAGGGAATCCTCGCCCCCCCAGAGACCCCAAGGCCCCACAGCTGCGTGTCTTGCCTTCTGGCGCTGGCCCTCAAGCCCACACCCTGGATCCTCATGCTCTCTTCCATCCCGTTCCCACTGCCACTGATGGTCACAGTAGGACATCCAGCCCTGCTTCTTCAGATTTGGGGTCTTCATCCTTCATCCAGTGGAGTCTGGCCTGGCTGGACTCTGTCTTTGACTTGGTCTTGGTGGCCGAGTACTTTGATGAGTCACTGGTCCTGCTGGCAGATGCCCTGTGCTGGGGGCTAGATGACGTGGTGGGCTTCATGCACAACGCCCAGGCTGGAGGCAGGCAGAGTGGAAGTGCTGTCAGCGATGGTAGACTGACCACTGAGGACAGGCAGCTGACTGCACGGGCCCGGGCCTGGAACAATCTAGACTGGGCTCTCTATGTTCACTTCAACCACAGTCTGTGGGCACGGATAAAGCAATATGGCCAGAGTCGGCTGGACAGAGCTGTGGCGGAGTTGCGGGCTCGCCGAGAGGCCCTGGCTAAACATTGTCTTGTGGGGGGCGAGGCTTTAGACCCTAAATATATCACAGACCGGCGGTTCCGCCCTTTCCAGTTTGGGTCAGGAAAGGTTCTGGGCTACGTGCTTCGGAGTGGACTGAGCCTCCAAGACCAGGAAGAGTGTGAGCGCCTGGCTACCCCTGAGCTACAGTACAAAGATAAACTAGATGCCAAACAGTTTCCCCCAACAGTTTCTCTGCCCCTTAAGAATTCAAGGCTATCCTCTCCCTAGGCATCAGGTCTTAAGCTGAAGAGCAGCTAAGCCACAGGGCACATGTGATGAGTGTGGGGCAGCCAAATGTTCCCTAGAGGACCAGTGGAACTTTGCACAGAGTGGGCTCCATGGCCTACGGCCTGTGCAGAGGAATCCCAGTCCTACCAGCAACCTCCTCCCTTCTCCTTTTGGCCCCTTCCTCTTTCCAGCACGCCCCATACACACCGCAGGCCCAAGTAGCACTCTCAAAGGTCCCCTGGAGGAGCAAACCTTGGAGTATGTCAGCGAAAACTTGGAACACAAAGGACTGGAATAATGCGTCCGTTTCTACATGAAATATTTGTTACTGGGCTATGTTCATTTCACCATGAAACGTTTGTTGAATGAATAAATAATTTGGAACTTCGACCTGCTCTATGTAGGGTGGAAAGGGAGAAACCGGATAGGAGGGGGTTCTTATAAGTTTTTTTTTGGGGGGGAGGGGATCGTGTGTGTGTGTGTGTGTGTGCGCGCGCGCGCGCGCGCGCGTGTGTTTAGAGCCGCAGGTGCAGCATATGGAAGTTCCCAGGCTAGGGGTCGAACATGAGCTGCAGCTGCTGGCTTACACCACAGACTCAGCAACGCCAGATCCCAGTACACCGCAGCTGGCAAAGTCGTATCCTTAACCCACTGAGCGGGGCCAGGGATGGAACCCGCGTCCTCGTGTAGTCGGGTTCATTGCTGCTGCGCCACAAAGGGAACCCCTAACAGTTCTTCCTTAAGAATTCTGTCTGCAGTCTCTCCTAAACCCTTCCTCCGGCAGCCTAACCCCAGCCGCACCCCGCCCCTCTCCTCCAAGGTCCGGTCACCCACAAATTCCGGGGCCTCGGAGGCCACGCCCCTTCCCTTCCGCTTCCGGTTTATCGCCAGTCATTCGGCCCTGCACCCCGGTTCCGGCCCCGCGGGGTGTCGGTTCCGGGTTCGTTGTCCCGGTTCCCGGTCCCGGCTGGTCTCTAGGGCCGGCCCGGCCGCGCGCAGCACCCGTCCGGGGTCGGGGCTCTCCGGGCCCACCCCATCGGCCCCCTCGCCCTCCTCCGGCCCCACCTTGCCCCTGGCCCGCGCTGTCCTCGCCGCCCATGGAGTCCCAGTGCGACTACTCGATGTACTTCCCCGCCGTGCCGCTGCCGCCCCGCGCCGAGCTGGCTGGCGACCCGGGCCGGTACCGGGCCCTGCCCCGGCGCAACCACCTCTACCTGGGGGAGACTGTCCGCTTCCTGCTGGTGCTGCGCTGCCGGGGCGGCGCGGGGTCCGGCGCTGGGGGCGGCTCGGGCTTGGGCTCCCGAGGGGCCTGGGCAGAACTGGCGACCGCCCTGGCCGCCCTGGCCTCGGTCAGCGCCGGAGGCGGGGCTCCTGGGGGCGGCGGCTCCGGCGATCAGGATCCCGAACCCCCAGGGGGCGGGGACCCTGGGGGTGGGGGGTTGTTTCGAGGCTGCAGCCCCCTCCTCACCCATGGCCCGGGCCCTGCTACCTCAGGGGGAGCGACCACGGTGAGGAGCTCGGGGTGACACGGCACTGGGTGGAGGGGCGGTGTGCTGGGCTCCAAAGACCCGGAGGGGAGAGGGAAGCCCGTACTGGGAAGCGGATGACGGATGAGGAGAGGGGAGGGCAAGAACCACGTACCGGGCAGATCTTAAAGGGGACGCTGGCGCTGCGGGCTGCCTCTGACTCTCCTGACCTCTTCCTTCACCTCTTTCACCACCTAGCTGCCTGTGGAGGAACCAATTGTGTCCACAGATGAGGTCATCTTCCCACTCACCGTTTCACTGGACAGACTGCCCCCAGGGACACCTAAGGCCAAGGTAATACTGGCGGGGGGTAGACCTGTTGTCCTATTTCAGACGACTGGCCGTGTGTCTCGCCTCTCGACTGTGGTCCTGTGTCTCCTGTGCTCAGATTGTAGTGACCGTGTGGAAGCGGGAGGTTGAGGCACCAGAGGTCAGAGATCAAGGCTACCTGCGCCTGCTGCAGACCCGATCTCCTGGGGAGACCTTCCGGGGCGAGCAGAGCGCTTTCAAGGCCCAAGGTGGGGAGGAGAGTGCAGAGAGGAAATGTTGGAATTTGGAGGACAGTGGAAGGGTGCTAGTGGCAAGTGCCCAATCTGGGGAGAAGAGAAGGACTAGAACTGTGGGTTGGAGGCGAGGTGCGCCCAGTCCGCCATCTCTTGCCTCCGCCCTCTCCTGCAGTGAGCACCCTGCTGACTCTGCTGCCCCCTCCGGTTCTCAAATGCCGCCAGTTCACTGTGGCTGGAAAACACTTGACCGTGCTCAAGGGTAAGCAGATTGGTGGCTCGGGTCTTGGGTAGCAGCCAGGGCACCGCCTGAGTGGCAGCTACTCTGGACAGGGAGGTGGGGCTAGAACCATTTTAAGGAGGAAACGGTGGGGTCTGAGGGGTCCAGATACTCTAAGCTGAGCTGGTTGCCTCCTACAGTGCTGAACAGCTCCTCCCAGGAGGAAATTTCCATCTGGGACATCCGCATTCTCCCAAACTTCAATGCCAGTTATCTACCTGTCATGCCTGACGGCTCTGTGCTGCTGGTGGATAATGTCTGGTGAGGTCCTGGGCGGGGCAGGGCCCCGAAGTGGTGGGGACGGGGCAGCGCCGAGCGCTCTGGCATGGACAGATCTGGCTCTGACCGCTTTCTTCTGAACTAGTCACCAATCTGGGGAAGTCTCCATGGGCTCCTTCTGCCGGCTCCCTGGTACCTCTGGCTGCTTCCCCTGTCCACTTAGTGCCCTGGAGGAACACAACTTCCTGTTTCAGCTGAGAGGGGGTGAGCAGCCCCCTCCAGGGGCCAAAGAGGCGAGTATAAGGGACTGGTGGGTTCAAGTAGAAAGACTGAGAAAACGCAGTGGGAGGGAAAGGCCAAGGGGCTAAGAAGAGAGGAGACTTCTGAGACATGTGACATTTCCCTGTGCCCTTCTGGCAGGGCCTAGAAGTGCCCCTGATTGCTGTGGTTCAGTGGTCCACCCCGAAGCTGCCCTTTACCCAGAGCATCTATACCCACTACCGGTGAGTTTATGGGACATCCCTGGTCCCCCACTCGGCACCATCCTGTTTATCTTTGGAAACATACACATCCCGCTTCCCTCTCTCTCACTACTTCTAGCTTGCCCAGCATCCGCCTGGACCGCCCGTGCTTTGTGATGACTGCTTCCTGTGAGTCCCCTGTTCGGACTTATGAGCGTTTCACTGTCACCTACACGCTGCTTAACAATCTCCAAGACTTCCTTGCTGTGAGGCTCGTGTGGACCCCAGAGCATGCTCAGGCTGGTAAGTGGCCGCAGGCTAGGACCTGGTCCCAAGGAGAGGAGGGGAAAGGCAGAAGTCACGGAGGTAGGTGACTTGTACATGGGCTGTGTCGGCTCTGTTCTTGGGTGGTGTCCATAGTGTCACAATGGGGGGTTTCGAGAGGCCACAGGATAGAGTGATTTTAAGGGCACTGACATTAGGGCTGGACTACCTGGTATGTTTAACTTTTACTTCCCGCGTTTACTGGCTGTGTGACCTTTGGTAGGTTAAACTCTCTGAGCCTCAGATTCTCATCTTTAAAATGGAAAAAATAATACCTCATGGGGCTGTTATGGCAACTTAATGAGTTAATATGTGTGAAGTGTTAGAATGGATTTCAATCCAAAGTATTAGTTATTGTTATTTCTAAAATTCAACAAACAATAGCATATACTCAGTTCACTTCACAGAGTGGCTCTGAGGATCAAATGGGACTTTGCGAACTGAGGAACACCGTACAGATGTGTTTCCCGGCCCCCGTTTCTGCTCGCCAGGAAAGCAGCTGTGTGAGGAGGAGCGCCGGGCCATGCAGGCAGCCCTGGACTCCATCGTCTGCCACACCCCCCTCAACAACCTCGGCTTTTCCCGGAAGGGCAGCGCGCTCACCTTCAGTGTGGCCTTCCAGGCTCTGAGGACGGGGCTCTTCGAGGTGGGCTGGGGAGGGGCCGGGCCGTGTGCCGGGCGAGGCGGAGTGTCGGGTGGGAGGCGCCTGGGCCGCCAGCTTCTGTGGCTGAAGTACAGTGAGTGGTGCTACAAAGCCGGGCAGAGGGAAGGTGGAATTTAGATCTGACTTGGGCCTGGCCAGTGGGGAAGACAACCTGAAAGGAGGCCCAGCCAGATGGCTGATCTGCGTCTCCCACCCCAGCTGAGCCAGCACATGAAACTGAAGCTGCAGTTCACCGCCAGCGTGTCCCACCCTCCGCCCGAAGCCCGGCCCCTCTCTCGCAAGAGCAGCCCCAGCAGCCCCGCCGTCCGGGACCTGGTAGAGCGGCACCAGGCGAGCCTGGGCCGCTCTCAGTCCTTCTCCCACCAACAGCCCTCCCGCAGCCACCTCATGAGGTACAGAACCGCAGGAGGGGGGCCGGGGGACCTGGCAGAGGCCGGAATCAGCAAGGGTGCGGGAAGGGGTCCTGGGGTCCGACAGACCGGAGCCTGCAGCCTCTGCCTTCTCCCAGGTCCGGCAGCGTGATGGAGCGCAGGGCCATCACGCCCCCCGTGGCCTCCCCTGTCGGCCGCCCCCTCTACCTGCCCCCGGACAAGGCTGTGCTCTCTCTGGACAAGATCGCCAAGCGCGAGTGCAAGGTCCTGGTGGTGGAGCCCGTCAAGTAGCTCGCCTCCCTCCCCCACTTCCGGAAATGGACAGCCCCCAAGTGGGTGCCCCTCCAGGCCGGGCCTACCCAGGGCTGCCTCCCACCTCCCTAGAGGCCCTCAGGGCTGCCTGTCTGTGTCTGCTGACGAGGGGCGAGGGAAGAAGCTGTGAAATGGGCAGGGACGGCTGCAGTGCGAAGCCGACAGTATTTCCCGGACTTCCTGGGGGGGCTGGCCCCTCCCCTCGGCAGGGCAAGGGCTCCGGGAGCCCCCCTGCCCCTCGCCTTGTACCCCAGTTCTAAGTTTACCAAGTGTTTTCTCCTCATTCCTCTTAAGTTGTTCCCACCTCTGACATTCCCTCCCTCCTTCCACCCGCAGGGCTGAGATCAGAGGGTGGTGATGGAAAAGGGACCTGACAATGACATGACCCTCCTGTCTCGGGTCGGGGGAGCTAGCTAGGTGGCCTTCCCTCTCCCTCATGTTTACGTTTGCAGCCTGAAGCACTTTAAGTTGTGTGGGGTTTTTTTTTTGGTGTTTTGGTTTTTCCTTTTTGATGGGGGGGGTCTGTCTGTTCCTGTAACTTATTCTCCAACTACTGCTTCCAACTGAAATAAGACTATTAAATGCCTGTTCAGGAGGGAGAAGAATGACTGTGGTTTGTGTGTTGGTGGCAGGAGCAGAGACCCAGAGGCTTCAGCATGTACACCAAACAGCTCCCTTCCCACCTATTTTTTCCCTTCTGATTCTCAGTGTTAGATGCCTAGAGGTAGCCTTACCCCTGGCCTCAGCCCAGAGGGGGCTGGTGGCCCCTAGAAAGTGGAAGACACATGGCGTGTGACCCTCCTCCCCCAATACGCACAACACATCTCTGGGCCTGGGAACATCAGACTCATGTTTATTAGGAGGGAGGGTGGGAAGAGGGAGGGCCCCTTGCCCCCACTCTCCTTAACAAAGTCCCCAAGCCCCTGCCCTTCCAGAAAGGGGATGGGGAAGAGGGCGTGCAGACAGACGGCTTAGCTAGCAGGCAAGAGAAAGGCGGGGCAGGTTTGTGTCCTCATCAAGAGCGGGGCAGGTTTGTGTCCTCATCGCAGAGGCTCCGGGCCCCATCCACCTCTGCCCCTCGCCCTCTGGCGGGCTCAGACGTCAATGGACTCCCGGCCTCGGTTCTGCCTCTTCACCACAAACACCCTCTGTCCCGACACGGTCACCAGCAGTGTGTGTTCTCCAAAGACCACTGGAGGGGAGACGGACCTCCCCCACCCCCAGGAGAGGGAAGGGAGCAGAGAGTTAGTGGGGTGCCAAGGCCTCCACGGCTTGGGGGGGGGGGTCACACACAAACTGGCTGGAATCCGAAGCCCAAGAATTTCATAGTTTGAGGCTGAGATGTAAAGATGGGAGGTCTTTGTTAAACCTCTGCCTTCTCTTACTTTCTCGTAATTCTGATGCAGGGGTGAATATCAAGGGAAGGAGAGAGGAATCCCAAGAGGAGACGGGAGGGTGGTAGGACAGGTGTCTTTCTCTGAGAAACCTCGGGGAGCACCCCCCACCCCCATCAACGCCACAGGGGCAGGGGCTCACCTGACAGGCGCTTGAAGGGTACGCTCATGCCGTGGTGCAGCCGGAAACCGCAGGCAGTGCTGACCAGCTCAGAGATGGCGCTGGCTGCCTGCTCGTCATTCTCTAGATCCCCAGAGGACTGCATGCAAATGGAGGGAGAGTGGCAGGAATGAGGGACACAATTAGAAGACAATCCTTGGAGATCACTTTGGCTCTAGCATTTTTAACTTCTCCCTCTCCACTTTCCAATACCCCAAGGTCACCCCCAGCTTGGGAAAAGTCAACCTAAAACTTGCCTATGACATTGGTGCCCCTTCTTGATATCATCCTGTTTCTCATCCTTATAATACCAGGCTTCCCTCGGGAAGCAGTGACTTCCATCCATTTCTTTATTGACCCTGCTCTCCTAATCCCTTGAAACTTGATGAAAATTATTTGATAAAACCACATTCTCAAACATCAATGCCCACCCGCCATGGACTTGGTCCAAGCTCCATCTTTTCCTCCATCTTCCCACTTGTTGCTCAGCTTGCAGAATTTGAAGCATAAACATCCCCTTTGTCCCCGAACCCCTTCCTACTACTGGACCCTTGGGTAATAATGTCACAGTGGCTGGGCTTCCTCTTTTCTGGTGACTATCTCAACTTCCTCTGCCCACCTCCTCGATATAGGCCTCCCATTAGGCCAAATTCAGTGCCTTTTGCTCTCTTGGACATTCTGTACCTCAATTTCCTCATCTGTAAATTGGGGACAACAGTACCTATCTGAGGGCTTCATTGTGAGGGTTACAAGAGGATACTGGTACAGTGCTTAGAACAGCTCCTAGCAATACATATTTAACTGCTATTATTCTATATCAAAGTCAGTGTTTAAAAGCTGAGCCATCAAAATCCACCTTTCCTCTCCCCCTCCTCAACGTCCTTTCTTAAGTTCCTATTAAGGCATCATCAGTCTAGGCTTGAGTTCAAAGTCTTACAGGATGAAAAAGTATCTTCTCTATGACCTATTTCTAGTCATTCCAAGACATATTGAGCCTTCCTTTAAAATCTCTTCCCTCCTTGCTCCTCATTGCCACCAGCTCAGTTTCATACCTAGATTTTGGAAGCAGTGTTCCTGCTTCTGAATCCTGCCACTTCCCACCCATCTTTACATCTAATAGAACGATCTCGCTCAAACACTTCATCAGCTCCTATTTCTGTTCAAAATCCTTCGAAGCTCCTTATTACTCCCAAGACTGATTCAAATGTGTGCCTTGACAGTTTTTCACAATCATATCCGCTCTTTCCATACCATATCGTCTTTCTCCAAATGTTCCCAATCTTTTCAACATAAACCTACCACCAATTCAGACAGGCTGGTGTCACACCTGCAAATTCGTCCACCTCCCAGCCCTGAATATTCTTTCTTTTCTGCCCGTTCACAACCATCCATCTTTCAATCACTGCTGAATTCTTGCTCCTCCAAGAAAGTTTCCTTTCTTGGAAACTTTGCAAACACAAGTTGTAACACAAAGGGCTGAATCCTTCACTATACGCACTCCTTCAGTAATCTTGACCAAATACGGTACTTTCAACTTTTAACCTTAAGCCTTGTCTCTGTAGTTAGACTGAATATCTCGGGTAATGTCCATTATCAACACACCTGTAGCTAGTCTGACTTTGGTGATATTGGTAAACCTCTTTTAACCCTCAGAACTGTTACAAAGCTAACACTGCAGAGGTTGATTTAATTCCTGAAAACTTACGACTATGCCAGGCATGATACCAGGTAAAGACCAAAAATGGGCAAATCAGGCTGCGCAATGTTAGAGTGCATCACTGGGACACTGCGCGCTCGGAGGACCCACTCCCTCTTTTTCCAGAACGCACCGCCAACACCGCGCCTTCACTCAGCACCAGGTAGCCAAGCTGGTCTGGGATTCGCTCCAGCCCCTGGGTCAGTGCAGAAGTCTAGCGGGTAAAGATGCAGTCAGTGAATAGCAGGCCAAGAGGATGGGCCTTGGCAAACCCAAGTCTCTCTCTTGACAAGGCCCCTCCTCCCCAAGCCTCTTTCCCCAGCCAGGGCCCTTCCAGACCCTCTTCCCTCTACATGGTTTTCAACATTGACCTTCCTGAGCCTCACCCAATGCCCCGGGCTTCCACTGGCCCTAAACACCCCACCTTTGCTACCCCACTGGCCCCTCCTCTCAAGCCCCTTTCCAGTTCCACGTATGGCCCGCCCCTCCCCCTCAGGCTACTCCACAGAGCCCTCTCAGCCTTCCGCGTCGCCACCCCTCCCATCTCCATTCCCTCAGTCCCGGGGGGCGGATAGGAGGTGAGGACCGAGTGCAGGCTCAGGACGGTACAACCAAAGAGACCGGGGACAGGGCCACGGAACCCCCCGCGAATAGTCCCGCGCATGCGTCCTCACTCACCATCGCAGCCTTAGGTGCCGGGGGGCGCTCCCTGCCAGAAGCAGCTTCCGGCTCCAGACCCAGGTCACGTGCTTCAACCCCGCGGTCCTCCTCCTGCCTGGCACCGCCTGACTTTAGTCCCGCCCTTAAAATGCGGATTGGAGAGTGCCTACGTCATCAGGACTAATCTGCCAGTGCGGAGCGCCACCTCCCGGAGGCGCGCACGGATTGGCTGTGGTCTCTTTTTAACATTCATCTCCCCGCCCCTCAACCCGAGAGCGCTGAGAGAGCGGGGCATGTCGCTGGAGGGGAGGGCTTGCAAGGCAGGCGGCCGGAGGGTGTGCGCCTGCGTACACAGGATGGTCCACCCGGTACCACTGACTGCAAGCGGAACCCGGAGAGAATAGGGCAAAAGAACGTGAATCGCAGGTGAAGAACTATTCAAAAGCTACTTTTGGAGTTCCAGTTGTGGCGCTCCGGAAACGAATCCTACTAGTATCCGTGAGGATGCGGGTTCATTCCTTGGCCTCGCTCCGTGGGTCTGCGATCCGGCGTTGCTGTGAGCTGTGGTGTAGATCGCAGACGCGGCTTGGATCCTGCGTGGCTGGGGCTGTGGCTGGGGCTGTGGTGTAGGCCGGCAGCTGTAGCTCTAATTCACCCCGTAGACTGGGAGTTTCCATGTGCCATGGGTGCGGCACTCAAAAGCAAAACAAAAAACAAAACAAACAAACAAAAAAACTACTCTTGTGGCTACTACAGGTACCTAAGACAGGAATTGTTTCCCAAAGTGGTTTTTCGTCCCAGGGTTCTGTAAGAAATGGTATGATAGTGCACTGAGTTTCCTGCCGGCCAGGGCAGCTGCGATACTGAATATGGGGTGCCAGGAAGAATTACAAAATGACCTTGGAGTCATTTTTAATATATGTCACACAGACATTTTTGGCTTTAAATAGTTTTTAGACCCGCAATATTAATGTGAGTGAGGCAATGTTGGCGAGGTAAAGTGATCAATAGTAATAAAACAATAAATACTTGATGTGGTGGAGAAATTGGAGCCCTCACACATTTGCTAGTAGGCATGTAAAATGGTGCAGTTGCTGTGGGGAACAAATGGTCCCACTAAAAGTTAAATATAGAGTTATTATATTTATAAATCAAAGTTAAATATAGAGGAGTTCCTTTCCTGGCTCAGTGGTTAACGAATCCGACTAAGAACCATGAGGTTGCAGGTTCGATCCCTGGCCTTGCTCAGTGGGTTAGGGACCTGGCCTTGCTGTGAGCTGTGGTGTAGGTTGCAGACGCGGCTCGGATCCCGCGTTGCTGTGGCTGTGGTGAAGGCCGGCAGCTACAGCTCGTGTTAGACCCCTAGCCTGGGAACCTCCATATGCCGCGTGTGCGGCCCTACATAAAGGCAAAAAGACCAAAAAAAAAAAATTAAATATAGAGTTACTATATTTATAAATCAAAGTTAAATATAGAAAAGTCAAATGTGACCCAAAAAGATTCCACTGGAGATGCATACCTAAGAATTGAAAACATGTTCACACAAAAACTGGCACACAAATGTTTGTAGCGGCACTACTGACAGTGACCCAAATAGAAAACTGAAGACTAGATAAATGAAATGTGGCACACCCCTAATAATGGAATATTATCCAGCCGTAGAAAGGAATGAAGTCCTGGTCTATTCCACAACACGGGTAAACCTTGAAAACATTACGCTAAGTGAAAGAAATAAGACACACAAGGCCACATATTGTCCGGTTATATTTATGTGCGATGTCTACACTGGACAAATCCATACAGACAGAAAGCAGTTGCTAGGGCCTGAGCGGAGGGAGAAATGGGGAGTGACCGCTAATGTGTGTGGGGGTTTCTTTTTGGGTGATGAAAATGTTCTGGAATTACGGAGTGATGATGGTTGTACAACCTTGTGAATGTAATGAAAACCACTGAATTGTACAGTTTAAAAGGGGGCATTATATCTCAATAAAGCTAAGTGCTGTTGCTTGAGGAGAAAACTAATTAAAGAAGATGGATTCCTTTTTTAAAGTGAGCTATGATTATAAAATTTAAATTGAGGATGTAGAGAGAGAAAGTTCTGGGGAGATGCTTCGTTTGCAAGGCCTTCCCTGGCCTTTGACTTTGATGATAGTCTGTGGTATCATCTTTTTTGCACATACTTGTTCAGAGCATTTTCATCCATACACTTGCCTAACCCACTCATTAACCACCCTGTAATAGTATCCCCAGATACTATGCAGATGAGGAAGTGGAAACTCAGGAGAGACTGAGCCTTGCTCACGGCACACAGCTGGCAAGTGACAGAGCCAGATTCCAGTCTAAGTCTGCTGACTCTGAGGCTCATGGTTTTTCCATTGCTCCATTGGCCAACTTTTTTTTTTTTAAAGCTGCACGTAATTTTACCTCAGAAATTCCCTGTTCTCATTTCTCTTGACACAGAAAAATCCTTCACAGGACACTGCTCACCAGCCATCCTTTGAATTGTTTCATTTTCACAAACAGCTTGAATCAAACTCCTCATGTAGGGAGAAAAGTTTTTTGTTCTTTCATTCAATCAATGTTTATTGAGCATCTTCTGTGTATCAGACACTTCTTGGAATCAGAGGTACAGCAGTGAATAAAAGTAAGACATATTTTTTTATTGTTTTCAAGGAGCTGTGAGCCAGTAATAAATAAGTAGATAAGAAAATACATATATTAAGTGAGAAGTGCTATGGGGAAAAATAAAGCAGAGTTACATCAACAAGACCTAAGCCTAGAGAATCCTGTAAAACAGACCTTACTAAAATAATTCCTATCTTTCTTTAGCATCCACACAGTTTACTCTCCCACAATTGCCTCTCTGCTCAATCTGGTATAAAAGCATGCAGACTTCCCCACTTCTTTGGTTCTTCATTTCCTGATGAGGACTGCCATGTCATGCAACAATCATGTTAAATAGATTTATATGCTTTGCTCCTGTAATCTGTTTTATGTCAAGTTAATTCTCAGACCCAGTTGAAAACCCTAGGAAGGTAGAAGTAAAACATTTTGTGAAGGTGCTTCTAAGATAGAATGAGTATTTAATTTTGAATAAAGCATATTAGCCTCCATAATGTGGACAGGCTTCATCCAATTGGTTGAAGGTCTTAAGAGGAAAGACTGAGGTTTCCAGAGAGGGAGGAATTCTCATCAAGACTAATAACATAGCAACCCTGCTGCATTCCAGTCTGTTGCCCTGCGGATTTCAGACTCAAAACTGCAACATCAACGCTTCCCTGAATTTCCAGCTGCGGGCCTACCCTACAGATTTGGGACTTGCCTGCTCCCACAGTTTTGTGAGCTAGTTCCTTAAAATAAATATTCTTGCTCTCCCTTTCTTTCCCTCTCCTCCTGTTCTCTCTCCCCCTTATTTTCTGGAGAATCCTGACTAACGCCGTGGTTAACTTACAGCTGGTTTCTGTGGGTTTGGCATCTCTGCTGCCCCCCCCCCCTTCGCGTTCCTGTCCTTTCGATTCTGATTTTTTGTGCTGGTTGCTTGGAAACTAGACCTCCTTGCCTCTCACACACAACCTCCTTTTCTCTTATTTTCCTAGTACCAATTATGACCCCATCAAAGAGCCATCGACAGACTTCCCAAGCCCAACTCTGCCTTTCCGGGTTTTCTTAACCCTGACACACCCGGGGTTCAACCAGGGTAGAGTCACGCACTTTGAGGATAAAATGTTGAAAATACCACATCCCTGACGCGGATGCTGCCCAGCCTGGAAACGAATGAGGCAGGCAAACAAAGCATCACGTGAAGTGTAGCAAGTGCTGCACTAGAGAGCTAAGCCCTTTAAATCCCAAGGGACAAGGTGTGTGTGTTGGGAGGGGTCGAGTTAGGGGTAGATAAAAGAATGTGTGGTTTTCAGTCAGGATTATCCATTAGGTTGAAAGAGAGAATGTTGGGATCATAGGACAGGAAGGAGGAGGGAACTGAGGTGGATGAAAACATGTCACTTCCCATCCGAGGATTTGTTCCCTCCTTTGCCAAAGAAGGAAGGGCAAAGGGCAGAGTTAGAGACCGCGAGGGCAAAGCAAAAAGTCCCTAAAACCAGAAGGAGGTTCAGGGAGCGGCTGAGACAATAGAGAAAAAAACTGTTCAGTTTATAGGTTAGCACCATGCTAGGTACTGAGGTAGATACTGGAGTTGCAGAGGCGGACCAGATCCTTATCTTCAAGGAACTCACTGTCTAATGCAAATGCAAGGAGCTCTCACCGAAGTATTTCTCCCCCCGGGGAAAAAGATATCCTCAAGTTTTCAAGTCAGTTGTCACCCCATCAGAGAGGCTGATCCTGCCCACTTGATATAACGTTGCACACCCACCAGCACCCTGACCTTCTATATCCTCTACCCCTTGCTTTTAAACTTTATTAAAACATAATATACATTCAGGAAAAGTTCACCGTATCATAAATGTACAGCTCAGTACATCTTCACAAACGGAACTCACACACACCAGCATCCAGATGAAAACATGGCATTACTGGAGTTCCCGTTGTGGCTCAATGGTAACAAACCCACCATGAGGACACAGGTTCGATCCCTGGCCCCGTTCAGTGGGTTAAGGATCTGGCATTGCTGCGAACTGTGCTGTAGGTCGCAGACCTGGCTCGGATCTGGAGTGGCTGTGGCTGTGGCTGTGGCGGAGGCCGGCAGCTGCAGCTCCAATTCAACCCCTAGCCTGGGAACTTCCAAATGCCATGGGTTAGGCCCTAAAAAGAGAAACAAACAAAAAAAAACATGGCACTACAGCCCCAGAATCCTCTCTTGTCCAATCTTAACCCTTCTCCCATGGACAACCCTGATTTCTAATGGCATTGATTAATTTTACCTACTTCTGTACTTAACATAAATGGAATCGCACAGAAAGTATTCTTGTGTGATTTCACTCACCATCAAGTTTGTGTGATTCGTTCACGTCGCCGTGTGGAGTTTTGGTTTGGCCATTCTCATTGCTCCACAGTGTTCCATTATGTGACAAAATTTATTTATCCATCCAACCATTAATCATTTTGAGATAGATCGATCTCCAAACAATATACTGTTTTGTTTTTCATGTTTTGTCAAAGAAGTGGTAAAAGCTACATGCTTTTGCACTAGGTTGAACAAAGTAAAGCAATTGTGGGAAAATAAACTATGGAGAGGCTAAAGAAAGAAAGCAATTATTTTAATAAAGTCTGTTTTACAGAATTCTTTAAGTTTAACTTCTCATCTTTGGTGATAATGTTACTTTCCTTCTGGCTTCTGCTTAACATAGTCCATGTTAAGGTTTTATCTACTGCTTTTTCAAAGAAAAAGAGGAGAGTCAGAGCACCGTTCCTCCACCTGGTTTTGTTTTTGTGGAGGTTTTGCAATGCCTGATCCTTAACCCACTGTGCTGGGCCAGGGATCGAACCCCCACTACTACAGAGCCAACACCAGATCCTTAACCCACTGCACCACAGTGGGAACTCTGCAACTACTGTGTTTTTAAAAATCTTTCGTGCAAAATAAATAATTTATGTCAAAGTGGCATATTTTGAGGCAACATATTCTGGTTTCCTTTAATAACAACATCTAGACTGGTGTTTGACCAAACAACTGGGTACATGACCTAGCCAAGTTGACACATAAAGCCATCACAGTCACAGAACCCAGAGGGTGGGTGCCCCTCTGCTGTGATGGTTTCTGTGACGGCATTCATACCTGGGCCTGTAAAAGAGTTCTTGGACTCAATTGCAATGTGTGTGTATGTGTGTGTGTGTTGGTGTGTGTGTGTGGGGGGGGTCCTACACTAAAAAGCAACTCTTGGGGCACCAGGTGGGGGTCTGAGAATTCAACAAAATTCAGCTCAGTTCTCACACTATCTGCCCGGAGAGAGCATCGGATTCCACAGTTTTAGGACTCAGTCTAGAAGAGTGCCCCCTCCCCCACTTCAGAGACCAGTTGAAGTCCAGGTTAGCACCCATGTTTCTGCCCAACTGGCTACAGACTGGAGATTGCAACAACCCCCTCCACGGGTCTGATTAATTTGCCGGAGTGGCTCACAGAACTCTGAGAAACATTTCACTTACTAGATGGCTGGTTTACCATAAAAGGATGTAACTCAGGAAGAGGCAGCTGGACGAGATGCACAGGGCAAGGTATGGGGAAAGGGAGCAGTTTCCATGCTCTCCGAGGACACCATCCTTCCCAAATCTCCATGTGTTCATCCCCCAGAAGCTCTCTAAACCCCATTCTTCTGGGGTTTTATGGAGACTTCATTACATAGTCATGGTTGACTAAATCATGGGCCATTGGTGATTGAACCTCAGAGAGTTTCTATAGTCACCTCGTTAACATAACAAAAGGCACCTTTGAGTACTACTCAGTCATAGAAAAGAAGAAAATAATGCCATTTGCAACATGGATGGAACTAGAGACTCTCAAATTAAGCAAGTCAAAAAGAGAAAGACAAATACCATGCGATATCACTTTTATGTGGAACCTAATATATGGCACAAATGAAGCTTTCCACAGAAAAGAAACTCATGGACTTAGAGAACAGACTTGTGGTTGACAAGGGGAAGGGGAGGGAGTGGGATAGACTGGGAATCTGGGGTTAATAGATGCAAACTATTGCATTTGGAGTGGATAAGCAATGAGATCCTGCTGTATAGCACAGGGAGCTCCACCTAGTCATTTATGATGGAACATGATGGAGGATAATGTGAAAAAAAGAATATGTATATAAATGTATGACTGGGTCACGTGGCTGTACAGTAGAAACTGGCAGAACACTGTAAATCAACTATAATGAAAACAAAAATCATTTTTAAAAAAAGGCACCTTTGTTGCTTGTCCCCCTTATGGAACCCTAAGGGTTTTAGAGCTCTGTGCCAGAAACGGGATGAAGACCAAATATATATTTGTTATTATAAATCACAATATACTGCATTCCTGGGTAAACCTTCCTATTGGTTTTCCCTTTTTTATCCCTGCCCGCATCCAGGAGTGTTATGGGATAAGTGAGTAAGCAGAAGGGAAGGAATGTGCTTTGGAAGTATGTATCTTGGAGTTGGTGAGCCAGAAGGGGAGGAGGCATTTGGGGTCTGGGACCCAGCAGGCGGCCTGTGAGCACCAGGTAGTGTTGCAGAGTCCACTTCCTTGGTTCTCGGTGGCCAAGAGGGGTCCAAGCCTATCTGATCTGTGCAGATTCTCTTAAAGCCCTGGCCACTTCCATCTCTCAAATGTAGTAGTATATGAAAACCAAAGAGAAGCAAAAGCAGGGATCCGAAACTGTGGCATGATTGGAAGTTACATTTAACAAACGAATGCATTTAATGTGGAGACATTACAACCTTTATGATTTTAATAGTCATGCAATAATTACAGGTTTACAAAGCTAACCCATGGGCGGAATACTGTAATGAGACACCAGTTAAAACAGTAAGCTGAAAGTTTCCTTCCTGTAGAGTGAGCATGTCTCCGGCTGGGTATTTAACTAAACCTCTTTAGAGAGAATGTTCAGAACCTGTATCAGAGGCTCTTCGTGAATGAACCCCAGGCAAAAAATCCCTCTTGCTCTGGGCTAGGCTCCAGATATAGTTTTAACATGCCTCAATTTCTAGTTATTCTTATGACCCTGTGGTGGGTGTCCCAGACAGAATGAATAATGTGCCCATGAATCATATCCTCAGCCTTGGCCTAATACTTTTTTCCCAGTTGTAGATTCACACTCAATTCAATCTACAGTTCCTGCTAGGTCTTAGATTTTGCCCCTAGGGCTGGAAAGGATTCATTCATTCATAACTGAGAGCTACTCTGTGCCAGGCACTGTTCTAGGGGTTGTGGATAAAGATCTCTACCCTCATGGAACTTACATTCCAGTGGATGCGGACGGAAAACAAGCAATACATACAAAAGAAAAATTAAATAGTACGTCAGAAGATGATAAGTGCTATGGGGGGAATAAAGCAGGTCAGGGTAAATGGGATCCAGAGTGTGCTGCAGTATTAAATAGGGTGGTTGTGGTAGGTCTCTCTGAGGTGACATTGAGAAGAGTCAAGCAAAGACTGGAAGGAGGTGAGGAAGTCAGCCTGGAGGAAACCTGGGAGATAAAAAGAAAATGCCCCTATTCAGCAGGAAGCAATCAGAGTGGTTGTCGCCCCTTTTCCCCCATTGCAGTTAGAGTCTCCAACTCTAGAGGGGGATTGAGGCAGAATATTAACTCAGGTAGTGAGTGTAGGAGCATGGGCTTCGATGCATTCTTTGATATGGCCATTGATGAACATTTGTGACTTAAGGGCTCCAGGGAGTAACAACCCCACAGGCCTTGTTTACTATAGGAAGTGTACTTATGCCCAGGTGGACATTAATCTCTAACCCCCTGTGACTCAGTCTACAGGAAGAGGAGGGCACAGAAACCATGAGACTTACAGGACATTTCCATCCCTAAGATGCCTATTGGACAAGGACTGATATAGGTTACTGGGCAAGGCCAATGGGTGAAAACCACATCTTTCTGGATCTCATGTTGGTAACCCCCATATTTAAGGGATAAAACCCCCTATAAGACAATAGAGAGGGGGGACTCTTCCTTCCCTCCCAGCTGTCCTGGGAGCTGTTTGCTTTCCTGTAATAAAGACTTTGCTTGCAAAAAATTTTTAAAAAAGAATACATGCTCTGAATGAAACAGTGAGTCACCAGGGAGTCTGAACAGAGGAATGACATGATCTCTTTTTTTTTTTTTTTTTTTTTCATTTTTACAGCTGTTCCTGTGGCATATGGAAGTTCCCAGGCTAGAGTTTGAATCAGAGCCACAGCTGCAGGCCTATGCCACAGCATCTGGGCATCTGAGCCGCATTTTCAACCTACACCGCTGCTTGAGGCAACGCCAGATCCTTAACACACTGAGCAAGGCCAGAGACTGAACCTACATCCTCATGGAGACTACACTGGGTTCTTCACATGCTAAGCCACAATGGGAACTCCTGACCTCACTTTTAAAAGGATCATTCTGGCTGTTTCTTTGAGAAAAGACTGTAGGACCCACGTGTGGAAGCAAGGAGAGCAATTATGTAGGAGATTACGGTGGTGAGCACCTGGGTGCTAGCAGCGGAGGTAATGAGAGGTAGTCACACTATTAATATGTTTTGAAGGTAAAAGCAATAGGATTTCCTGACGCACTGAGTGTAAGATAAAAGAAAAAACAAAGAGACGAGAACGATTTTAAGGTTTTGGTCTGAGCCACTGGAAGGATGGCATTATCTTCAATTTAGATGCAAAAGGCTAAAGGGGGAGCAATTCATTTGGAAGGTGGGTGGTGGTGGAATCAGGAGTTCTGTTTTCCAAGCATCTACTTGAGAAATCTGCTACATGTCCAAGTGAGGCTTATGAGTAGGAAGGTAGAGTCCGGAATGCAGGAAAGAAGTCTAGGCTAGAAATATGTAATTGGGAGCTGTTGACAGACGGATGCTCTTTAACCCATGAGAACGGATGAGCTCAGCAAGGGTGTGAGTGTAAGTACAGAAGAGAACTGGGGATGAGCCTTGGGGCATGCTGACATCAAGAGGTTAGGAAAAGAGGAGGAATCAGCAAAGAAGTCTGAGAAGGAGCAAGCTTGAGGCAAGAGGAAACCAGGAAAGTGAGCTGTTCTGGAAAATAAGTGAAGAGCATGTGTGGAGGAAGGAAGTGACCAGTGGAAACAAATGCCTCTGACAGGTGCTGAGAACTATCAATACGGGATGGAGGAGTTCCCATCGAGGCTCAGCGGTAATGAACCCAACTAGTATCCATGAAGACGTGAGTTCGATCCCTGACCTCATTCAGTGGGTTAAGGATCCAGCGTTGCTGCGAGCTATGGCATAGATGGTGATGTGGCTTGGATCTGGTGTTGCTGTGGCTGTGGTGTAGGTTGGTAGCTGTAGCTTCGATTGGACCCCTAGCCTGGGAACCTCCCTGTGCTGCAGGTGTGGCCATTAAAAAAAAAAAAAAGATGAAGGAGGGAGACTGATCAATGGATTACGTACTATAAAGGTCATTGATAATGTTGAAAGGAGCAGTTTTAGTGGAATAGTAGGAACAAAGTCTGACTGGAACAAGATTAAGAGAGAATGGGAATAAAGAAATCAATAACATTGAGTAAAGGCTCTGCTTTGAAAAGTTCGACTGCAAAGGGATCAAAGAAATGGGGCTGAAGCTGATAGAAGGAGGGACAGATATGTCAGTGATTACAACAGAGCTCAGTGATCACAGAAGTGGAGGGAGGGTTTTGTCAAGATGAGGGAATAAAAGCACAGCTTTATGCTGACGGGAATAACTCAGAAAAGAGAAAAATGATGATGTAGGAGCACAGGGAACTGCAGGGGAAATGGCCTTGTGCAGGCGAGAAAGGACAGGTCCAGGGGAGGGTTGTCTTTAGGTAAGAGTATAGGTCACCACGGTACCTGATGGGCAGCCCAGTTCTATGGTTGTATAGATGCAGATGCTGACAGATGGATAAAAATATGTTTGCAAGAGTCTGTGGAATTTTTTTCAGAAGGGGGAACCATAAACATTGGCTGAGAGAGTATGTGAGAGGGGATGTTTGGAGTTTGAGGACTCCAGGTGGGAAACGGTCGGCCTAGAGTGAGTGGCTGAGAACGGGTGGATAACAGGGTCGTTGGTGGAGAGCAGCTCATGGAACTGAAAGGCTGTAGCATGGAAAGGATCACCTACACGGACTTTGAAATGCTGAGAGGTAGGACAGGTAGGGATTAAAGAGAGTGAGACGACGCCGGGGACTGACGTTGTTAAGAAACGAAGGGACCGACATGGTGGCTGGGCGACAGTAGGAATAACGGCCTGCTATGGGATCTGAAAGGCCCTGTAAAAGGTCCTGAAAGGCCAAAGAAAGCACAGCCGGGGGTGAGCCAGAAACGGGTGAGCAAATGTGACCTCAGAGAATTAGTACTGTGAGGCCCAGGGCCAGCCGGTCAGCCGCAGCCAAGAGACCAAGCCGTCTGGGAACCAGGAAAGGAGAGGCTCTCTTCCTGGCTTTGTTAGAAGGTGAGTGTGTACTTATTGGGGCAAACACTGTATTTAAAGGGTTCCGGGAGTTTCTGTTGTGGCTCAGCAGTAACAAACCCAACTAGTATCCATGAGGTTGTGGGTTCAATCCCTGGCCTTGCTCAGTGTATTAAGGAACCAGCGCTGCTGTGAGCTGTGGTGTAGGTCGCAGACAAGGCTCGGACCCTGCGTTGCTGTGGTGCAGGCTGGCAGCTGCAGCTCCAATTCAGCTCCTAGCCTGGGAACTCCGATAGGCTGCATGTGCAACCCTAAAAAGACCAAAACTAAAAAAATAAAAATAAAGGACTCTGACAGTAAAATGGAGATGTGATGTGATGTATAAATTCCCAGAACTGCGTGTGCACACGACCTCATAGAGGCTGAATGGATGGGAGTCCAGTTGGTTCACTGTCACCCCTGTGGGCACATTAAATAACACCTTTGTGCCTCTGTAGAAGAATAACCACATATTATTTACATTTAATACTATCAACTATCCCGAATTCAGTCCCTGAAACTTCAGCTCAGAGCTGCTATTAGGAACTTGCAAACCAAGAAGATGTCCATAACCTGGGGCCACACTCTCTCAAAAGCAGACAAAACAGAACCAAATAAAACAAAGCTCAGGCCCATAAACATAATTTCCACCTACCTCCTCATCGCTCCCTCCTCCCTCTCCTATAAGAGGTAAGAGAGCTGAATTTGGGGGCTCACTTGCTCTCCTCAAAGAAATGAGAATGTAGCTACTGCAGAAAGAGGGGGAAAGGCCAAGACTGAAAAGAGAGGAAGAACAGGAGACAGAAAGGGAACGTGAACCCAGAGAGGCATGTGTGCACGAGGGAGTCCACTGAACTCCAGAGTATCTCAGAGAGATGGAGCGGCTACACCATCAGAGAGATCATTGCTGCTTAGACCTGGGAGAAGCCTTTCTGGTCGTGGCTTTCCCCTCGAAAACTCCTCCCAAGGTGGCTAGATTTCTTTTTTTTTTTTTTTGGTTGCACCCACGGCATATGCAGGTTTCCCAGCCAGGGATCAAACCTGAGCTGCCTCAGAAGCAACATGGGATCCTTAACCCTTAACCCGTTGTGTCATAGCGGGAACTCTCCCTCTCTGCTTTCTGATTTTTTTTTTCTGTAAGTTATCCTTTCTTATCTTGTCTAATCAAGTGATTTGTAAATATTTTTTGGAGAGAAAATCAAAATAATGTTTTCCTATATGAACCCTGATTTTAAAGTTTCTCTTTACCTCAACCTCTCTTTTTTTTTTGGGGGGGGGGTGTCTTTTGTCTTTTTAGGGCCATACCTGCAGCAAGAAGTTCCCAGGCTAGGGGTCAAATCGGAGCTGTAGCTGCTGGCCCACGCCACAGCCACAGCAACATGGGATCCGAGCCATGTCTGTGACCTACACCACAGCTCACGGCAACACTGGATCATTAACCCACTGAGCAAGGCCAGGGATTGAACCCACGTCCTCATGGATACTAGACGGGTTCGTTAACCACTGAGCCACGACGGGAACTCCCAACCCTAACCTCTCATTCATTTCCTGCAGCCATTGGAATCCTTCTCCCTGCTTCCAGCTTGAGCCTCTTTTCTCCTCTTAGTGCTAAATGTTACACAGAAGACAACAAAAATTCAGAGTCAGGGAGAAAGCACTCAGTCTTCAAGCAAGAACACCGTATAACCATCCCCTGCCCTTTCCCTCATCTGCTTAGGAATGGACTCAAGTCTAGTTTCTAGAAAGGAGGTATGTATGGCCCTCTCCCAGGCCGTTGCTCTTTTCTGAAGACATCAGTAGAAAATGCTCCCCAGTGAGTGGGAAGAGGAAGCTATTGGTCCTCGCCTGGGGGTTTGGACCACAGTGTTCCATAGTGATTAAGCTCCTCTTGCTGCAACCTCATTCCCACATTTCTTCTTTGCTATTGTGTTCTCAGCCACTAACTTTATTCCACTAAGAAACGTGGCTCTCTCCTTCCTGTTATAGCTGCCCTCTCTCCACATCCGACCTCTTTCTGGGTGTCTGGAGGCCACAGCTCCACAAGTGCAGAGACGCTGTACTTTGGCAGGAGTTGCATCATCGGCAGGACATTATCTTGTGAGTTATGAAGTTGTGAGCTATGAAGAGAGGAAACAAGACTTTGGGGACTTTGCAGAGGATGGAGAGAAAGAACATGAAGAGTTGAGAGGTGTCCTGCAAAGAGGTAAGGGGGCTTAGGCTTCAAAAAAGGAAATGTGAACAAAGGCAGTGGACTCTAGGGCAGACACAGGTTTAAGGTACAGAGCAGTTAGTCTATTTGTCATGCAACTAGTATGGATGGAAATCACAGTCTGGGCAAATTACCATCCTTAATGTTGTACAGGACACAGAAAGGGTACAAGATAAGGTGCATGAGTATGAGAAAGTGATATGCACAGTGCTTAACAAATAGAATGCTGGGTCCTGTCCACAAATGGGGATATGAGCAATGTCTGAGTGGTCAGGAAGACACAAGACTCAGGTAGTCATGAAAACGAGGATCGTGTAAGGCTACAGGTTGGAGAAAGTGGTCAACAGTTTAAAATAGCACTGAGAATTTGAGAGAGATAACAGTGAAAGAGACCATGGACGTGACAGTTAATACTGGCAGGAGTTGCAGCACTGAAGAGAAGTAGAAGTGGATTCGTGGTTGGGAGCAAAGTGGGATGGATCTTTTATTTCTAGAAGACATGGAATATCTCCAGGATAGAATATGGAGTGCGTACCCAGTAAAGCCCATAGCCAGTGTTCAACTGGAGAGAGCCCAGAGTTGATGCCCAGGGTATTTTAGAATACGGTACTACACCAACAGGCCCACAGCTGACCCCTGGCTCTGTAGCCCACCTCATGGGCTCTGTGTGCTCATTCTCATTCATGAACTGGGCTAAAGGGGAGAGAAAGGTGGGACTGGACAATGACAGGGGACCCAACCACCACGGTTCCCTTTTTGCCTCTACTGACCACTGCCTGATGTACGGCCATTTGTCTAGATGGTCCTGAATACAATGCTGGCTGGGGAACTGTGCACTGATTGCCATCTAAATTCCAGCAGCAAGTTCAGGTTTATGCACAGCAATAACTTCTTCATTCATCAGTTGAATAAGCTTCCCCGAGATGGCTTCCTTTGCTAGCAACCTTTTGGCATATGAGTTATAATATCAAATTGACTCTGCCTTGAGCATCATTTTTTTTTTCTTTTTAGGGCTGCTCTTGGGGTATATGGAAGTTGTTAAGCTAGGGGTCGAATCGGAGCTGCAGCTTCAGTCCTACGCCACAGCCACAGCAATATTGGATCCAAGATGCATCTGAGACCTATGCCGCAGCTTGAAGCAATGCCAGATCCTTAGCCCACTGAGAGAGGCCAGGGATTGAACCCGTGTCTTTATGATACTAGTTGGGTTCTTAACATGCTGAGCCACAATGGGAACACCCCATCGTTTCTAATGATGCGACTTGATTTCTCTTCTTGGTCTGCTCTAGCTGAATGCATCTACCAAGGTCCTAGGGCTGTGTTAGGGTAAAAAAATGAAGACTGCAACCTAGTCCCAGGAGTTAAAAAGGTCAACTGAGTGGTAGGATGTCTGGAATTTCTAAGGAAGGATAGTCTGGATGCCTGGATTTTCCATCAGCCCCAAGAAGTAAGTGGTAAGGAGGCTGTAACTTCCTACTCAAGGAAGGACTGGAGGAGGAGGAATAAAATAGGCAGCAGCTACTTCATGAAGCTAGAGAAGAGATTGCTCGCTCTGTCCCAAGTTCAATTCTCTTATTAGTATTTGCCTTAGTTGTGTTCAGATGTTGAATAAACATGATGCTGTAATCTGACTGGAAGCAGACATCTGACAGTGTAGGATGACTGGATTTATTAGAGCAGTGTGGGTGGCTTTTATAATTTAAGGACGTCTGTCCAACATTATAGTACAAGGAAGAAGGGGTGGAATTTCTAAGTGCTTAAACAGAGGTGAGGGAGGTGAGTAGGTGGGTGGAATTGGTGACTAAGATCACTATGTTTCAAGAAAAGACATGAAATGGGAGTGTATTTGGAGCGTGCCAATAGCAGCTGGGGGACTGAACCTCTCTCATGCACTTTTCCCTGCCTCCCATCCTTATTTAGGTGGAAGATTAAATCTGCCTAGGACACCTGGGTTGCTGCTGTTTTTTTCTTTTATTTTTCTTTGTCTTTTGTCTTTTTAGGGCTGCACCTGCCGCATATGGAGGTTCCTCGGCTAGGGGTCGAATTGGAGCTGTAGCTGCTGGCCTACACCACAACCACAGGAATGCAGGATTCAAGTCGTGTCTGCGACCTACACTACAGCTCACGGCAATGCTGGATCCTTAATCCCTGAGCAACGCCAGGGATCGAACACAAGACTTCATGGATACTAGTCGGGTTTGTTAACCACTGAGCCATGATGGGAACTCTGTTGCTGTTCTTGCTTTGCATTTGTATGGGTCCTGCACTTGCATAACATATATCTATGCAACCCCCGTACGCACACGTTGGAATCAATAATTCGGGAAATTACTATGACACTGGTGACATCACTCACTTGCTGTACTGGCCCCTAGCTCTTTGCTGCTCTGAATGAAAGGAGAGGCAGAAGTTAATGCAGAAGGTCAACAGGAGTCTCAGTTTATTCTCCAGCCTCATGGTCCCCATCTTCACCAATAGCCACTGAATCTAGCAGGCTTAGCTCTTTGCCACTTAGCTCATGCCACATTCATGTTGGACAGTGGAAGCCTGGTTTTCAAGCTCCCGGCGAGGTTACATATCTCTCTAGTTCTAGAAGATCTAAAAGAGCCCTTGTATCCATATACCCCATATAAGTAGTCTTCTGGACTCTCCCTTAAATTTCCTCCTGGGCCCTCAGGTCTTTCTTCGACCCCTGCCTCAAGTCCTTGTTCCACTCCCACTTAAGCATGGCTCCAGCCACCAAGGCAATATATAGGGTATGCCTGTCTTTGCCCCTACTTAATCCTGTCCTTTGGGGTCCAGCCTCAGAGAAGGAAGAAGATAATTCCTCCATAAAAGTATATTTTTAATTTGGGAGATAATGGGTACGGTAAATCCAGCTCAGCTCCTTCTCTATGCTTTCTAGGGAACTGAGATGTCCCCTGAGAGCATATATTCTTGATTGCATTCCACTGTCTCTTAATTGGTGAGTTTAACCTTTTTACATTTATTGCAATCTCAGTTTCTTGCTCCTTCCAACTTGTTTCAAATTTCCCATTTATTGTACTCTTTTTCTCTACTTTGCAATAGATGAATCAATTTTTTTTTTCTGGTGGTTTAAATATTTTACATTTTATTTTTAGTCCTATGTTGGTTCTTTATGTTTACTTAATGCTGCTGATTTCTTAAGCTTATCAATATCTATATATTTCCCCCTGGACACTACCAGTACTTTAGTGTACTCTAATATCCCTTAATCTTTCCCTATGCACCACCTCTAGCATGTTGATATTGTCTAGAATTTAGTTATAAATATATTTTTCTTTTCTAATCCTTGTTTTCTCTTTTTATTGAGGTATAATTTATAGTCAAATGCACAGATCTCAAGGGTATAGTTAATTTAGACAAATGTGTACACCCATATAAATGGGTATACCCATCGCTCAAATTTAAGATAAAGGACATTCAGAACATTGTAAGTTTCTCTTATATCCCCTTCCAGTCAACTCCTTCCACCAGAGCCAACTGCCATTCTGATCTATCTTCTAGAATTTATTAAAAGAATCATGTAAAAGAAACTTTTGTGATTGGCTTTTTTTCACTCAACCTGATGTTTTTGAGGTTCATTTATGTTGTATTTATCAACAGTTTTTTTTCTTTTTATTGCTGAGTGGTATCCATTTGTATGAATATAGCAGACTTGCGTATCTGTTCTTCCACTGGTGGATATTTCCTTTTTTTTTTTTTTAATTTGGGAATATTATGAATAAGCATGCTATGAATATTCTCATGTATATTTTTGCGAACATGAATAGAACTGCCAGATCATAATTGCTCCAAGTGTGTGCTGGAAATTTCTTCACTGGACACCTGAACTTCTACAAAAGCCCTCTCAGCCATGGGTGATGTCAGAATTGATGTTCTTTGGTGGGGAAAAGGGAAGAAACTCCCATTTCATCATGTTTATTACCTCACTCCTTTTGCTTTTACACTTTTATCTACCTAGGGTCTTGGTCACATACCAGATGTCTAATAAACAACTCCAAGCTTCCACAGACCTATTCATCAGACAGTTCAAGTGGTACCAGATTGTGGTTGTGGGATCAGTCATTGCAATTTGTGTAAGTATACCCCTTCTCACTGAAGTTCCATAGAGCTGGATCCAGTTACTTTCATCTAGGAGGAGGAGGCTGAAGGAAGCTCTTGTATTTTGGCAGTCTACCTTCCTGTTTCTAATCCAGGCAGTGCTATGGTGGGACAAGTTCTTAAAGAAGGCATGAGCACATTCCATCAGGCAGGGGTAGCTTTAAAGAAGTTGAAAACACTAGCCCAAAAGAGTTTGAGGATAAGGTAGAAACCTCAGCTGTCTGTGCTTTCTCTTTCCCTTAGTTGTTATATTTCTGCTTCAGCTTACCTGGCTCCTTTCCAGTTCTTAAAACTGAGAAGACCACTGTAACTGCTACACCTTGTCTCTAAAGTTACCCTGTTCCCCCTCCCTACATATCTCTGGTACATAATATAGAAGTTTCCTTTCCCCCTTGTTTTTTTTTTTTTTTTTGTCTTTTTGCCTTATCAAGGGCCGCACCCGCGGCATATGGAGGTTCCCAGGCTAGGGGTCTAACAGGAGCTGTAGCCACCGGCCTTCACCACAGCCACAGCAATGCAGGATCCGAGCCATGTCTGCAACCTACACCACAGCTCACGGCAACGCTGGATCCTTAACCCACCGAGCGAGGCCAGGGATCGAACCTGCAACCTCATGGTTCCTAGTAGCCACTGAGCCATGACGGGAACTCCCCCCCTTGGTTTTACTGGGAGGAAAAAGCTGGATTTTTCAAAAAGAAGCTTTACCAGGAATAAACAGAAGGAAAAAAAGTAAAAACAACAACAAAACAATCCCACAAAGATGTAAATCTCTGTATTTACAAAGGACAAATCACTTACGTTAAGCTAGTTAACAACTGTTTTCTAACTGAAATGTCTTACAGCTCTTTTTTCTGGGCATCAGCTTAGGCCGTTCACCACTTAGCCTGGGATATGTTTACGTTGCTGCTGTGGCTCATCCTGGTAAAAATAAGAATCTTTTCTTGAATATCCTTTTTTGTTTTCTAGTCCAACTCAGATCTTTATCAGAGAATAGGTGATAGGAATTCAGTTGAGAGGTGCTGTCTCAGAACAATATCAGGAAGGCAAGAGGTGTCATCAATACATATTCTACAGATATTAAATTAATAATGAGATACCATGAACAACTTTAAGCCAATAAACCCTACAATGCTGATGTAACTGACAAGTTCCTTTAAAGACAAAAACAATTTAAAAATGACTCAAAAAGAAATACACAAGATGAATAGGCCTTTATCTATTGTGGAAATTGAATTTGTAGTTTAAAAAATCTTCCTGGGAAATACATCATTACCAAGTGGGGTTTACCCTAGGTGTACAAGGCTGATTCAACATTCATACAGCAACAAATATTGTTCACCATGTTAAAAGCCTAAGAAAGAAAAAAACATGGTTATCTCAATAGATGCTGAAAAAGCCTTTGATGATGTTCAATATCTATTCATGATTGAAAGTCTTAGCAAACTGGAAATAGAAGATAACTTAAGCTAATGTAGGAAATCTACTTAATCATACCAAATGGTGAAGAGTGAAAGCTTTCCCCAAAAATCAGGAACACAGCAAGGATGTCTGTTCTCAGCACTCCTCCTCAACATGGTACTGGAAGTCTTCACCACTGCAGTAAGGCAAGAAAAAAAAAGGGGGGGGGGGTGCAGTTTGGAAAGGAAATAATAAAACTGTCTACTCATAGAAGAAATTATCTTCTATGTAGAAACTCCCAAGAAACCTACAAAAAGCTCCAAGAATTATTATGTTTAGCCCTTAATGTGCAACTTCTGGACATCTTGTTATGTGAGGAAAATAAGACTGTCATTCTCAAGACACTTGTTTGGTTTTCCATAATTTGCAGGAAAACCATTTCTAGATCATATAATTAACATAGTGGAGCATTCTTTCTGTTGTTTGTTATTTTTATAGTTCCCTTTCTGTAAATTGCCTGTTTGTTTACTTTGCCTATTAGTCTACTGGACTTTGCCTTTTTCACGCTGACTTGTGGCCAATCCTATTTTCTGGATATTCATCCTTTGTTTATCATATACATTGCAAATATTCTTTCAGTTCTAAGGTGTTCATCTTTTCACACTTAAACGTCTCTGAAATTGAGATGTGTCCTCTAAATTATGGTATCTCACACTGTATTCAGCTGGGGGCGGAGCTGGCACTGCTGTGGTTACAACAGGAGGCATATTGGCCAAAACGCCAGTGAAGCAAAGATCCCTTTCAAGGCCCTGGGAGGGGCACTAGCAATGTCATGTGTGCTTAAGAAATTTACAACAGTAAAATATTTTAACCTCAGTCTGTTAAGATCATGTATCTTTCTTTCTTTTTTTTTTTTCCTTTTGTCATTTTAGGGCTGCACCCGCAGCATGTGGAGGTTCCCAGGCTAGGGGTCTAATTGGAGCTGTAGCCACTGGCCTACACTGCAGCCACAGCAACGCAGGATCCGAGCCGCGTCTGCGACCTACACCACAGCTCACAGCAACGCTGGATCATTAACCCACTGAGCAAGGCCAGGGATCGAACCCACAACCTCATGGCTCCTAGTCGGATTCGTTAACCACTGTGCCACGACAGGAACTCCGATCATGTATCTTTCTATTACAATTTCCTCCATGTCAGGTGATGTTGGACTAGCCACAGCCTTTTTTAGAGCCTAATATGGGAAATTTGAGTTGAGGAACATTTAGTTCTGATTTAATATGGTATTCAGTTACTTCTCTGCATAGTTATAGCTAAATGTCGGTGTAGGAGTCGCTTCCAGGAATACTCCCACTCCACACTGTAGAATTCAGCATCAGGGCAAGCAGAGACAAGCCAGAGATCCTATCACAATATGAATGTTTCCTATGACACCCAGCACCAGAAGTATGTGGGCAGTGGAGGAGAAACAAGGTTTGAAATGGCCTTTCCCTTCTTATCTCAAAAAGACTGATGGATTGTCACACACTGAATCCATATTGCAGGTGGAAATAAAATAGAGGCATCACTAGCTTCATTGGTCCTTTTCATTAGTGAGTAAAAGCTGTCCCTGATATTTCTCCTCAAACCCTTTCCTCATATCTTATTGGAACTGAGAAACTCCCAAGAAGACTAAGAATGTGTGGGATGTGGGTGTCATGACTGGCTGAGACCAATAATAGTACACATCATGATTAACAGCGTATCACCTTTGGCTACATTCTGCCCCAAAAGAAAATGGGTTCTTGGACAGACAACCAACAGTGTCTGTCACAGGCACCCTCCTCAAGTCTAGACCTCGAACAGCCTGCCTGCAGGACCACCTGGATCTGCACAGGAGACACACTTCTGCAGTCTCACATAACACAAACCTTGAGAGTTCAGAGATGGGCGAAGAGAGAAAGGACAAGCAGGAGCCCCAGAGCAGTTAGCCCAGAAAACCAGAAAACAATGTTCCCAGAGCCTGGTTCTTAATACAGTCAAGTCTCTGGTTCTGCCAAAGACCAGAGCTGAACTTCAGAGGTAGCTGAGGTCAAGTGAGGAGGCAAAGAAGAGAAAAACTTCCCAGGTTCAGCCTTAACTGATCACCAGTTGGTCTGCACTGCTTGTCCAAAGTCTACAACCTATGACCTAAATTTCATTGGGAAATTTCTCCCACAGAGAGTGATTGTGTCCTGTGTGTACAGTAGTAGAGGAAATCCACCTCTGTGTACGGCCTCTTTTCCAGGGAATGGGGTGTGGGACATTGCCTTCTTTTTGAAAATGTGGAAATGTGCAATAACAAAGCCTTCATTATCAGATCTTACTCAAGGGGCCCATCCTCCCCATGTCGTATCTGTTTAAAACATCTGAATTTCCTGTTTCCCATCAAGTTCTGCGGTTCAGACATCCAGCTGCTGCATAAAGTGTGTTGCAATAGAGAGAACTATATTACCATATCTTATTTTTTTCTTTTTAGGGCTGCATATGCATCATATGGAAGTTCCCAGGCAGGGGTCAAATCAGAGCTGTAGCTTCTGGTCTACACCACAGCCACAGCAATGCTGGATACTTAAGCCACTGAACAAGTGTAGGGATCGAATCTGTATCCTCATGGATACTAGTTGGGTTTGTTACTGCTGAGCCAGAGTTGGAACTCCCTATATTACCATATCTTGTTTACAGACATCTTCTGTGCCCTGTTCAAAGGCTGTAGCCACTGCTTCTTGCACAGAACTGCTTTAGGCCATGAAATATGCCTCCTGGCAGGGGTGGGGAATGTGTGTATTGGGAGGGGCATGCCTCTCCCCCCCCCACGTTGGTTTCACCTTCTTTTGCAGATTCCTGAACTGAATCTTGTAGCTCCAAGTTTCTTGCCTAATTTTAGAAATATGCTCCCACTCTCCCCTGCTAACTCAAATCTAGGTAAGGTTTCCAGCAGGAAAAAGGGGGAAGACCACATCCAGATTCCATCACAGAGAGGAGTGGTCAATGATTTACAAACAGATGTTATGGGGTGGGATTTTTTAAAGCTATTTTGATGCTCTTCCTTTCCTCCTTCTGCTACCCTAAAAGTGAATATGATAGTTGGAGCTCCAGCAGCCTCCTTGGGACCATGAGGGAAATTCCAGGAAAATCACAGAGACCCTGCCCTGACATCATTAAGACACTGAACCAAGGCCACCAACTGTCTCCTTCCAAACACTCACTTTGAGAAAAATAAAAATTTCTTTGCTTATGCCACTGAAGTTAGAATCTATCAGTCAAGGAGTTCCCTTCGTGGCTCAGTGGTTAACGAATCCGACTAAGAACCATGAGGTTGCAGGTTCGATCCCTGGCCTTGCTCAGTGGGTTAAGGATCTGGTGTTGCCGTGAGCTGTGGTGTAGGTTGCAGATGCGGTTCGGATTCCGTGTTGCTGTGGCTGTGGTGAAGGCCGGCAGCTACAGCTCCTGTTAGACCCCTAGCCTGGGAAACTCCACATGCCACGGGTGCGGCTCTACATAAAAAAAAGGCAAAAAGACAAAAAAAAAAAGAATCTATCAGTCAAAACAACTCCTAACACATGTGCTTTTACTCTGCTTTTGAATTTTCCAGTAATTGAGTAACTTGTGTTATTTCTTATATTTCTCTCTTCTGTTCCATGATCATTTCAGAAAGCTTCAGCTAAGCTTCCAGTATTTTAACATGCAAGATTAGTCTATTTTCCTCTCCTTCATTATAACTTTTACATATCATCTTTTTCTTTGTATTCCTTTGTAATAAATCCTAATCTCCCTCTAGACAGATGAACTCCCTCAAGCCGACTTGGATGGAGATAATATACTCCAAAGCAAAAACAAACAAACAAACAAACAAAAACATACCCCTCAGAGAACAAACTAGATGCTGGGTAGATAAACACTAGAGACCATCAGATGCTGATGGGCCATCAAACTGGACTGGCTTCCTCCCCTGGAAAGAATTGCTAAGCATTTATGTTGTGCTTTCGAATCACCTTTGTTTCCCATGAGCCAAGGCCCTTGTGCTTACCTGAGATTTGGATTTTTGCTGGGGACTAGAAAGAGCTGGAGCCACAACCCACTCCCTCCCCCAGTCCCTTCCATCTACATGTCTGTCTCCTGCCTCTTGTGCAGGGAACCCCTAGAACCCCATGTGCCTAGTTTCCTAGACTCTAGCTCCTGCTTCTGCGTGTAAATGCAGTTGGAGATGGTAGAGGTCAGGTGCAGAAAGAGGAAACAGGAAGGGATGGGCGATTTACTCTGGGTTTTGGAGTCCAGGGAGAGAAGGACTTGTAAACGGTGGGGAGGGCTACAGACTGGCGGGCGTGCCCACGCCTGGACCCCTTCCCTCTGGTGGCAGGAAGAGTGTGGGCAGCAGGATGAGCCGAGGGGGCAGAAGCCAGCAGGGACAGAGGAGGGGTGGATAGAGATACTATTCATTCTTTGTGGGAATTTTAGCAAAACTCACAAACATATGGTTTTAAACACAAGGTGGTAAGGGGGAGAAGAGGCAAGGTAGGGGTAGGGGATTAAGAGGTACAAACTACTCTGTTTAAAATAAATAAGCTACAAGGATGTATTACACAGCACAGGGAATATAGCCAATATTTTATGATAACCATTTTTTTCTTTTCTTTTTTAGGGCTGCACTTGCAGCATATGGAAGTTCCCAGGCTAAGGGTCAAATTGGAGCTGCAGCTGCCAGCCTACACCACAGCCATAGCAACACCAGATCCCAGCCGCATCTGTGACCTACACCGAGGCTTGTGGCAAGGCCAGATCCTTCACCCACAGAGCGAGGTCAGGGATAGAACCCACATCCTCATGGGTACAAGTTGGGTTCTTAACCCACTGAGGCAAATGGCAACTCAACAATAGCTCTAAATGAAGTATAATCTATAAAAATATTGATCACCTTATATACCTGAAACTAATATGAAACAGCTAGACTTCAATAAAATATACAAAATAAACACTAGGTGGTGTCTGCAGACATGTGTGGTGGTGGCTCAGACTCCAGCTTTGGGTCAGAAGCAGCCTGAGGCAGGGCAGGCGGGATTCCTACCTGGGACCCACCAGATGCTGTGTCTGGTGAACAGGGAACTTCTTCCCAGAAGAAGGATGAAAAGACACAAACCACTGACGGGTTCTTTTTTCTCTACGCACAGATCGTCTCCCTCAGGGTTTCCTGGCCTGACAGCGCTGTCCCTCCACCCCCAGGGCCCCGCCTCACCCCCAAGCGCTCCGGCTCTCTCCCCCAGGAGCTCTTGGACTTGACCCATCTTCTGCGCTGGCCTCTGACCCCAGGAGATGGGGGGAACCTTCTGGCCTCCACCAGCCCCCAGACTTCCACCTACCACCTGAGGGATCCTGCCCAGACTAGCTACCCGCTGGGAGGCTACCTAGAGGCCGTTCTTATCGCCAGAGACCACCAGGGCAGGCGCAAGAGCCATGGAGGGGATCTGTTTCGGGCACAGCTGCTCGGTCCCGACCTGAAGGCCGGGGTCCCCGGAGACGTCAAGGACCTGGAGAACGGCACATACCTGCTGGCCTTCCCACTGCTCTGGGCGGGGCAGGCCCAGGTGCAGGTGCGGCTGATCCACTCCAGCGAGGCCGTTGGGGTTCTCCGGGGGATCTGGAGAGACCAGTGGGCCACAGTTGATTTTGTGGGCTATTTCCGGGGACCCACGGGACACGAGGAGACTGTGACTTGCAATGTTAACCCCCTGCTGATTGGGAAGGAGGAGTCCACCTGTCACTACAGGGACGAAGACTCGGGGGAGCTCTGGTTCTGCGCTCAACCCCCTACCCTGCCCTGCGACTCACTGGTAGGACATTCAAGTGGACGCTACTGGAATGTGACCACACCTCACGAGGAGGCCCTGCTGGCACGGTAAGAGACCCAGCATCGCCTGGGGTGTCCGCCCCAACCCCTGAATCCAGAACCCTGTGATTATTCTATCCGAGCCTCTGTCCTTATCATTCCCGTGTTCACGTCTATTGAACACGTTTCCTGAGCACCTTCTATCTGCCGGGTCCCACGCGAAGGGCTGAGGACCTTCACGTCACAGCTGACATCCCTGCTCTCTGCCAGTCTTCAGCACGGCGGCACATGGCCATTTAGAACACGCGCTGCAGTGCGAGCATCCCTGCAGCACGTGCCGAGTGGTTTGAGGACACGGAGAAGACACCCCACCTGGCATACGATGGTCAGGGCAGGTCATCATTGAGCTGAAGGTCCACAGAACTCCAGCCAAAGAGAAGCATCCCAGTCCCTCCGCTGTGCTGACAGCCCCTGTAAGGAGAGACGTCGATTTAGAAATCACCAGCATATGTGGTCAGGCGGTAGGGTGGACGGATGTGACCTCACTGAGTGAGAAGGGAGCAGAGGTGCAGCCTAGAAGCCAAGCAAAATCCAGGCTGAGAACTGTCCTCAGTCCCAGGGAAGCAAGACAGGAACAAGGGGGAGGAGAGAGTGAAACTGGACTGGCTGGCAGTGATCCCTACTTACTGCCCCCTGAGAGCTGAGGCAAGGCTGGGCCACAGGGACCTCAGGGAGGAGGAAAGGACAATAAACAATAAGTAAACTGTGCAAAAGAAAATCTTAAGTACAGAGGCGGAGAGGATTAGGAGTGTGCGGGGACAGGTTACAATAAAGAGTTTGGGGAAAAGGCAGCTTGCAAAGGGGCCCATCGGGAGCGTGAACCAGACAAAGAGCATGTCGCAGGGAGGAGGGAGCAACCGCCGGGCTGATGCAGCGGATGACAAGGACTGAGGAGCGAGCGACACTGGATCTTGCCAGTTCCGGTGGGAGTGAGGGTCCAACTGCAGTGAGACCAACATGAAAATTAGTACTTCTTGCAAGAGGCTCCAAGCGCCTTCTTGTATTACTTGTATTTACGTGTATTTTTAATTTTCTGTATTTGGTGAGGCTTTACCATCTTGGGGCCTTTTGGGACTGTGCCTCCCAGGGCTAGCTGACTCCCAGCGAGAGCAAACTTGCCTTGAGCACAGCTTTGATATGCAACCCACCTCATCCCGAGGCCACCCCGCCCCCTTTTATCAGGCTCTTGCAGCTGCTCTAAATCACCCCTGAGCCAGGGACTGGACAACTAAGGACCAGCTCTGTAGCCCGGAGCTCACGGAAATTATGCAAACTATCCCACCTAAGCCTGCTCAGCTGCTTACCCTTCCTTGCCCCTTGCTTTCAACAAAAACAATAACATCTTTCATCCCTTTATTAATTTAATGTACTGTCCCCCTGCTCTTTATGCCTCCTGACTAACCCTGGGGCTTCCCCAGGTGGCCGTGCGTGATGCGCAGTGTCCCCGCCTCTCGGGAACTGTGAGTGACACACCATCTCTTCAAAGGCAACCGTCTCCTGATCGGTTGGCCTCACCATATCTGAACAAAACCAAAGTCCTGGGTTCATTTTTAAACAATTGTGCTTTCTGCACTGATGAAATCTTTGAGGGCGGGAAATTCAAAGAACCTGGATTCCTGAACTCCAGCTTCCAATCCCTCCCCTGAGTCCCTAGCTCACTGTCTCCCAGGACCCCTGACCCTGGACAGATGCCCTTGACATTGAGACTCCATTTCCTCCAAGAACCCCCGCTTCACCTCAGTCCAGGATTCCTTCTCATCACAGGCTCTCCTCTTGCCCACTGGTTTCTCTTCAGGAATGTGACAGACAAGGCCCTCCACCAGGGTATTTCTCCAATCTGGGTGGCCGAGGAGAACAACAGGAGTCTGGGTAAGTGGTGCTGGGACTGGCAGGAAAGGCAGCCCTTTTGCCACATTGTGGCTTTAGCCTCATGTACCCACTGCCTGTTTTGCTTACAAACAATTGCTTACAGTTCTGTCCCCTCAACAACCATGCCGCCCTGGGATCCCGGGCCCAAAGCCCTCTGGCTTCTTCCACCAAAACACGTGGCACTCGCTGTCCTGCTCTGGCCGCTCCTTCTCCACTGCTGACAGCATCCTGGGCTGCCTGGCTGGCCACATCATCCACATGATGGGGGACTCCACGCTCCGGCAGTGGTGGGAGTATCTGTGTGACATCGTGCCCTGTGAGTGGCCGTGAGGGGAGAGGGCAGGACAGGTTTTGCTCTCCCTTAACCTAGAATATCGCCAGCGACCTCCTAGTTACCAAGTCTGAAGACCCACTCTCAGTGAGCAGCCTCCCCAGGTCCCCTGTAGTATTTTGTCTCATTGGTTTTCCTTTGGAAACCCTCTCCTTTCTTAGCAGTGCATTGTCACTTTCTGCAGCCCCTCTCTGAGTGACCTCTTCAACCTGGGATAATGTAGCATTGCTGAAGGCAAGAAAGGAAGCTTTCAGAAGAGGCCAACCAGCACAGGGAAGTCCCAGGCGGTAGAGAATTAAAAGCAAAACAAATGGATAGTAGAGAGATTCTTGGCAACCTTGAAAACTTGAGTGGGGAGCAGCCTTAGGATTTAGGGAGAAGGTTCATGTCCCCAGAGCGGGGGCAATTTTTATTTCATTCAAGAGGGTGGCACACGGTCCTATATTAAGCCCTAAGCCTTCTCTCTCGCCCTCCCCCCAGCCCTGACGCCAGTGGATCTACACACCACTTATCAGACGGGGCCCCTGATGGCCGTGGACACCTCACGGGGCATAGTGCTGCAGTGGCGCGCTCACCGCTGGCCGCTGCGTTCCCTCCGCACACCGGTGGCCTCCCTGCACTCTGTGGTCCGGGAGCTGGGGGGCCTGGCCGGGGGCTCCCACACCGTGGTGGTGCTGAGCCTGGGCGCTCACTTCACCACCTTCCCTCCGACCATCTTTGTGCAGCGACTGGCGGGGATCCGGGCAGCTGTGACTTCGCTGCTGACCCGGGAGCCCCGCACTCTTGTGGTCATCAAACTGGCCAACACCGGCTACAAGTCCGTGTACGGCAGCGACTGGTTCACCCTCCAGGTGAACCGGCTCCTCCAAGCCGCCTTTGCGGACCTCCGCGTGGCCTTTGTGGATGCCTGGGAGATGACCTCCAGCCTGGCCCTGCCTGACAGCATCCACCCAGGGAAACACATTGTCCGAAACGAGGTGGACTTCCTGCTCTCCTATGTCTGCCCCACCTGAGCGCTCCTGCCCGTCCTGGAGCTCTGGATGGAAAAGCAGGTGTGATGGTGGAGCCCAGGAGCCCGCCCCTCAGCTGTCTGTACGCCTTCTCTTACTTCCTTCTAATGCACAGGTCATCATGTCCACAAGCAAGACCAGAACAGGAGTGGTGGCAGGACAGGAAAGCCTGGAGGTTGGTCAGCACATCTTAAGAGCTTTAGTCGCCACGTGGAAAAGCCGGCTGAACCAATGAGAACTGAAACAGAGCCAGCAACACCTATTCCATCCAGGTATATGCAGGTTGTGATCTTGTGTGCTGGGCTCTCTGTTTAGAGTGTCAAGGAGCCTTGCAAAGATTTAAGAGTTGAATCCACTGCAGTTCATCAGAGCCAAGTGGAAAGCCTGACTCTCTATATGAAGACTTTATGGACTGATCTGTAAAATAAAAATGTCTTCCAATTTTAAAAAGCAATGCATGCTCTTTGTAGACAGTTTGAAAAAGTACGCCCAAATGAACAAAGACATCTTTGTCATCCAGAGAGTGAACTGATATGCTTAAGTGGGGTGAATGAAGAGTCAGAATGCAGACTTGCTTTTCAGTGTGAGGATATTAGGGCTAACAAAAGATTAGTGTTATTTTCCTTCTAGGGAATCCACAGATGATGTTTCGATAACCCCTGTCTCACCAGTGAATCATATGGCCCTTATTTACTAATAAGATATGGTTGAAATGTTGGAGAAATCATGTTACAGAGAAATCTCTATGTGTACTGACTCCTATTCCTTGTCTAAGCATTAAAGTGTAGGTGTTTTATAATAACAGAGAAAGAAACAAAGAAAAAGAGAAATGCAAAGGATCCCATATTTTTACAGCTGCTTACTTTCTGCTATGGAGCTGCTGTGTCCATATCTCCCCCATGTGAATCCGATTAAGGACGATCAAGGTTTCCTGAGAATCTGTCCGGCGGTGACTAGGCATTGCCAGTCCTCCAGCGAATCCTGGGCAAAGCAAATGAAACTCCGACTACAGAAACATTTATAGAAAAATCTGTGTGCCTAGGGTAGCTAGGAGCTTTTCTTCTTGTTACACAAATGGTATAGAACTGTGGCAGAAAAGTATGGAACAGTTCGTGAATCACAAATTCATTCTATTAGGGAAAATTACATTTTCACAATTAAGTATTCTTATGTTTGGGACTTGTTTATTTCTGTTCTACTTATTACGTTCCTTCTTTCAGATTAATTGTTAAATATGTCTATTTTCTGTAAGATGAACCTAGTCTGTTACGGAGGTTATAATCTAAATAAAGTCTGAAGGAGAAACCACCGCCCACCCCACTGTGCTTGGTGAAAAAGTCACATTTCCCAGACTTTTTTTGCCACTAGGGATTGCCACATGACACACTTCCAGCCAATAACGTACGTAAGCTGACATCCCTGAGCTGGGCTTCAGGAAAGTTCTTTAACAGGCAGAGAGCTCTTTTCTCTTTCTCGGCCTCCTAAAATGCAGATATGGTGCTCGGCGGAGCAGACATCTTGTGACATAGGAAACAAAGCAATGCTAAGTTGGTTGAAAGGAAAAGATACAGGGAGTCAGGGTTTTCACTGGTGCCACAGACGAGTGGTGCATGCCGCTCCCACCCCAGGCTGCCTACCTCCAAACTCCTCCTTATGTGACACAGACAACTCTTCTCAATTTTTTTTTTTTTTAGGGGCCGTACCCATGGCATAAGGAAGTTCCCAGGCTAAGGGTCCTATCAGAGCTACAGCTGCCGGCCAATGCCACAGCTACAGCCACAGCAGATCCGAGCTGCGTCTGCAGCCCACACCACAGCTCACGGTAACACTGGATCCTTAACCCACTGAGTGAGGCCAGGGATTAAACCTCACAGCCTCATGGTTCCTTGTCTGATTCGTTTCCGTTGCACCACGACATGAACTCCTCGAATTTGTTTAAGCTCCTGGGTTCGGTGTGTTTCTGTACTTCAAAGCTGAACCCGTTATGTTTCACACAATAGTGGGTTTTTCATCTTCTCATTCAAACCATTTTTCTTTCACCTGTTTGAAAGCTATATTACATGCATACCAAAAAGTCTGACTCAAAATCGCCAGCATCAGGGCATCACTTGTAAAGTCACTGAATTTAAAGGTGAAGAAAGAATCCTTTGAGCATTTCAGCAAAACAGATTTAAGTCATCTATAAGAGAAAATTTTAGATTGACTCAGGTGAATAACATCCAACACTGGAAGACAGTGAACAATGCTTGCAACACCTGCAAATGAAACTAAACAAAAACACGCAAGAATTTTACACTCAGCTAAAGTATTACACAGGCAACAAACATTTCCAATATGTAATAATACAGGAAATAGAGCTGACTTTCTAAAACAACAAAAGTCAAACTTCAGTCAAAATAAGAGGTCACTGATATGATCCAGCAATTCTACCTCTGGGTATTTATCCAAAGGAAAGGAAAACACTAACTCAAAAAGATCTCCCCCCATGTTCATTACAGCATTATTTATAATGGCCAAGACATGGAAGCAGCCTAAGGGTCCATCAGTGGATGAATAAAGAAAATAAGCTATAAATACACAATGGAATATTATTAATCCGTAAAACTGAAAGAAACTTTGCCATTAGTGGCAATGCGGAAAGACTTTGACAGCCTTATGCTAAATGAAATGAGTCAGAGAAAGAAATTATTGTGTGATCTCACATGTATGTGGAATCCCAAAAAAGAGTCAGACAGAGCCAGGGGGCGCTTACAGATACAGAGAACAGATTGATGGTTGCCAGAAGCGAGGATGGAGGATGAGTGACAAGGGACAAGGGGGCCAAAAGGCACAAACTTCCAGATATAAAAGAAGTAAGTTATGGGGGTGTAATGTACACATGGTGACTATATAGCTACTAAGACTGTCCTGCATATTCGGAAGTTACTAAAAGAGTAGATTTTTAAATTTCTCATCATAAGAAAAAAGTTTTGTGACTGTGTGGTGATGTATGTTAGCTAGACTGATTGTGGTGACTGTTCTGCAATAATACAAATCCCAAAACATTATACTGCACATTTGAGACTAATAAAATGTTATATGTCAATTACATATCGATTTGAAAAAATAAAAGAGGATGTTTCTTGGGTTAGTCATCTGATAGATTTTCCCCCGGGGTTTTTATTTTTCTTGCCACAACATTTTTTTTTTTTTTTTTTTGTCTTTTGTCTTTTTAGGGCCGCACCAGGTAGCACCAGGCTGGGGGTCGAAATGGAGCTGTAGCTGCTGGACTACACCACAGCCACAGAAATACCAGATCTGAGTTGCGTTTGTGACATACACCACAGTTCACAGCAACACCCGATCCACTGAGCGAGGCCAGGATCAAACCCACATCCTCATGGATACTAGTTGGGTTCGTTAACCACTGAGGCACAACTGGAACTCCATTTTCACAATTTTTTAAAATCGAAAAGGAAAAAAAAGTTGGTTTATAGCATTTATAAATTCTTAGCCTCACTGATGAAGTAACACTAAGGAATAAAGATGAGGAGAATACGCATCAGCTTAATCTTCCATTTTCTATTGTTAGGAGAGCTATTTTCCCATAACATGTTACAACGTGTCACAGTCACACCTACATCTTCTCAGCTTGGGTCTTAGATGACGCCTGTGTTAGCTTCAGGTTCTTCCAGATTTCCCGCATAAGAACAGAAGAAACTTAAAAAAAAGTCTATTCACAGTTTCTGTCTTTCAACACAAAAGGCAAAAATGCATGCATTTTTTTTGTAACTTGTAAAGCAAACCTCCCTGTTCCCAACTGTTCAGGACATAGACTTCCAAGGGCTTCCATTGTCCTGGCTGTCTCTGGCTTCTATTCATTTATTCAAAAATATTGACCGAGAAACTATAACGTGCCGGGCTCTGTGCCATATGCAGGGGATGCCGCAGAGAGCAAAAGCAAACACAGTCTGCCTCCTGTCTTATGGGGAGAGAGGATTCAGTGCAATAAACAGAAGAGTAAACTGTGATCAGTGTTAGGGAGAAACAGCACCAAGTACACCACGAGTACCTTGCCAGGTGCCTCGCAAGTTACACTGATCTGGTTTCAGGAACCAGGGAAACTCCCCTGAGAAAGTGAGAGTTGCGGTGAGGTCTAAAGAGGCCACAGGAGTGAACAAAAGGAGGAAGTGGGTTAGGGAGCAGCAGCCTTTCAGGTAAGGCAAATGTCAGACAAGTGCCTTGTGGTGTAAGAACAGCAGATGCCTGGACCCAGAGAACAAGAGAAGGATGGGAAGATGAAAGACAGGACTGAGGAAGGGGAAACAAGACGACATTGAAGGCCATGGTGTGAAAGGTGTGGTCTTTCACGTAATAGAACACCATAAAGGTTTTTAGCAGGAGAAGTTGACACTCATACTCAGAACTCTCTGTACTTCGGGATCATTTTTGGTAAACCTAAAACTGCTCTAAAAAGCCTATTAATTTTTTTAGTTAAGGGGATAAAAAGCAATGCCAGGACTTCCATTTGCTTTGAAGCTCCCTAATCCACTCTCCCACCTTCTGCATCCTACACACCCCAGGAGGCTGATTCCTATGGACCGCATCACCCAGCTGCTCTGCCTTCTGGCTTCCTATTGGGACCTGCCAACGGGATTTAGCTGCTCATTGAGGGCAGGTGATCCCGTCCTTGCTGAGTCACCCTGGACTTCTGTTTTCCTCCACCAAAGGCTCTCTCCCTACAGCAAGGGCTACTCATTCCAGCTTCTAGTAATTGCTCCCTCTTTGCTCCTCCAAACATATGGACCACAGGGACTCAGTCCACTCTTGCCAGCCGGATATGCTCCACCTTCCCTGTTGCATCCCATAACCCTTCCCGCAACTTTGGAAATGGTCCCCTTATTACACTCTCCTCCACTCCCTCCATTTGAGAACACCATCTGTCTCCTGCTCTGACTGACACCAACAGAAACTGATCTCCCAGGAGTTCCCATCGTGGCTCAGTGGTTAATGAATCTGACTAGGAACCATGAGGTTGTGGGTTTGATCCCTGGCCTCGCTCAGTGGGTTTAAGGATCGGATCTGGCGTTGCCATGAGCTGTGGTGTAGGTCGCAGACATGGCTTGGATCCTGCGTTGCTGTGGCTGTGGTGTTGGCCGGTGGCTACAGTTCCGATTAGACCCCTAGCCTGGGAACCTCCATATGCCATGGGTGAAGCCCTAAAATGATTTAAAAAAAAAGAAAAAGAAAAAGAAACTGATCTCCCAGAATTAGCTAAAGTTACTTAGTTATTTAATTTAGAAAGAGAAATGGCTTGATTGCATGGGCTGGTTGAGTGCCCACGAGGAGGAATAAGGAAAACACGTAGACGCATTACAATGAAAGATAAGAATATAAATGACAAAGAAAATTCTAAGAACTTTTGGAGTAAGAGCAAGTCATGTGCAACGGAACAAGATTCAAATTGTTATCACTATAGTGATGGCGAAGTGAAGTATAGAAAAGAATTTTGAACCAGACGCCCAGAACCAGGAGCCAGGCGTGGGGTGGCCACTAGCTGGAGCCACTAACACATGAGCCCTAGGGGCCCATCAGCTTGCTGCCTCCAAGTGGTCCCCCTAGGGCTCTCTGCAGAAGAAGCCAACCCTGCTGGAGAGAAGAGCATCCTGGGAGACACTCAGTGTCAGCGGGCTGGGAGGACAGAGTTGTGACTCGACTTATATCCAATACCCCCCCCAAATATAAAAAGGACTTATAAAATTCAACATCAACAAAACAAACCCAATTTAAAAATGGGCAGAAGACCTGAATAGACATTTTTTCAAAGATGACATACTGAAGGCCAACAGACAATGAAAAGATGCTCAACATCACTAATCACCAGGGAAACAAAAACTGAAACCACAGTGAGCTACCACCTCTCACCTGTCAGAATGGCTATCCACAAGAAGGCAACAAATAGCAAGTGCTGGAGGATGTGAAGAAAAGAGAAACTTCATGCACTGTTGGTGGGAATGTAAATTAGTGCAGCTACAATGGAAAACAGTATGGAGATTCTTTAAAGACTAAATATAGAACAATCATATGATCCAGCAATCCCACTCCTGGAAATATATCCACAGAAAACCACAATTAAGATACATGCACCCTAGTGTTCATTCCAGCTCTATTTACAATAGACAAGACATGGAAACAACCTAAATGTCCATTAACAGAGGAATGGATAAAGAAGATGTGGTACACATATACAATGGAATATTACTCAACCGTAAAAAAAGAATGAAATAATGCCATCTGCAGTAACATGGATGGACCTAGAGATTAACATATTAAGTGAAGTCAGAGAAACACAAATATCATGTGATATCACTTTTATGTGGAATCTAATAAAAATGATACAAAGGATCTTTATAGAATAGAAACAAAGTCACAGATTTCAAAATCAAATTTAGGGTTATGGGCAGGGGGGGCAATAAACTGTGAGGATGGGATTAGCACATACACACTACTATATATGGGAATAGATAACTAACAAGGACCTACTGTATAGCACAGGGAAGCCTGTTCAATATTCTGTAATAAATAGGAAAGAAGAGTGGGTAGATGCTTATGTACAGCTGATTCACGTTGCTGGAAACCTGAAGCTAATACCATATTGGGAATCGACTACACTACAACAACAAAAATATTTTTTTAAAAGGACTAAACTGGAATTCCCGCTGTGAGACAAAGGGATCCGCAGCATCTTGGTAGCACTGGGATTCAGGTTCGATCCCTAGCCCTGCACAGTGGGTTAAGGATCTGGTGTTGTCACAGCTGCAGCCTAGGTCCCAACTATGGCTTGGATATGATCCCTGCCCCAGGAACTTCTGCATGCTGTGGATGTGGCAAAACAAACAAACAAACAAAACCTCATACAATTCAACATCAACAAAACAAACCCAATTTTAAAATGGGCAGGAGTACCCGTCATGGCTCAGTGGAAACAAATCTGACTAGTATCCAAGAGGACGCAGGTTTGATCCCTTGTCCTCACTCAGTGGGTTAAGGATCCAGCGTTGGCATGAGCTGTGGTGTAGGTCGCAGACACGGTTCAGCTCCCACATTGCTGTGGCTGTGGTATAGGCCGGCAACTGTACCTCTGATTCAACCCCTAGCCTGGGAAACTCCATATGCCAAGATGCAGCCCTAAAAAGACCAAAAACAAAACAAAACAAACAAAAAACTTCTAGGAGGAAAAATAGAAAATATTTGTGACCCTGGTTAGGCAAAGATTTCTTAGATTCAACAGCAAAACCATGATCTATAAAAGGAAGAATTGATAAGCTAAACTTTACCAAAATTAACAAGTTCTACTCTCCAAACGAATCAGTTAAGAATAAAAAAAGATGTAGACAAAATACTTGCAAAACACACATTTGATGAAGAACCTATATCCATGATATACAAAGATCCCTCAATACTAAATATCAAAAATCCCAATTTTTAAAAATTGACAGAAGATATGAACAGATATTTCACCAAAGAAGAGGTACAGGTGATAAATCATGACATGAAATGAAGCTTAAAATTGTTAGCCATTGGGTGCAGATTAAAACCACCATGAGACACCACTACAATACCAAGAACTGGGGGAGATGCAGAGCAACTGAAATTCTCATGCTTCACTGATGGGGATTCAAAATGGTACAAGTACTTTGAAAAACATTTTGACAATTTCTTTTAGGTATTACCACATGACCCAGAAATCCCACTGACGGGTAATTACCCAGATCAATGAAAACAAATTTGTTTGAGAACTTTGTGCACTAATGTTCACAGCGACTTTATTTGCAATCACCCAAAACAGAGGGAAAAACTGTACTTCAAATGATCAAATAGCAAGTGGGTAAACAAGTCACAGTACGTCTACAGAATGAATCCTACTCGGTAGTAAAAAGGAATCAGCTACCAACACACATAATGATGTGGACAAATCTCAAAAGTATTTTACTAAGTGAACAATGTCAAACTCAAAAGGCGACACACTGTGTGATTCCATTCATACGACATTCTGGAAAACGCAAAATCATAGAGACAGGATTTGGAGCACGGAAATTGAAAATGGGAGAAGAGGACTGACTACAAAAGGGGCATGAAGGGACTCCGGTAGTGGAATGTTCCGTCTTGAGTGTGATGGTGACCACACAGCCCTATCCTTTTAAAGCTCCGCTGAGCTATAATACCTAAATCGGTTAAATTTCACTGTATGTAAATTACACCACAGACCTGAATTAATAAAAAAAAGATACAATCTCTAAAATAACAAACAATATGCTAATAGAATAAAATGAATAAACCTGGTAAAAGAAATAGAAGACCTTTTTGAAAAAAATATAAAATTACTGAAATCACTGAAATTTATTTAGTTTTACACCATGGTCATGGAAACATATCAACTCTCTTCTCTTCAAATTAGTCCACAAATGCACACCATTCCAATGAAATCCCAAAAGTTTTTGTCATGCAAATTGGCAGATTCTTAAACACAAATGGAAGAGCAAAACACCTAGACTATTTTTTTTTTTTTTTGGCTTTTTGCCTTTATGTAGAGCCGTACCTGCGGCATATGGAGGTTCCCAGGCTAGGGGTCTAATCAGAGCTGTAGCCGCCGGCCTTCGCCACAGCCACAGCAATGCGGGATCCAAGCCGCGTCTGCGACCTACACCACAGCTCATGGCAACGCCGTATCCTTAACCCACTGAGCAAGGCCAGGGATCGAACCCGCAACCTCATGGTTCTTAGTCGGATTCATTAACCAGTGAGCCATGACGGGAACTCCAAAACACCTAGACTAAATGAGATTTTTGAAGGACAAAAATTAGATGACGGTCTCTCATACCAGATATTGGTAGTAATTATAGAATTATTGAAATTAAGAAAATGTGGGAGTTCCCGTCGTGGCGCAGT